>PVPY01000207.1:0-102512 GCA_002982035.1 Fusarium algeriense | reverse complement strand
CGTTCTTCTCTTGTGCTTCACTGCTCAAGCTGAAGCTCCGAGGGTATTCCTCTTGACTTATACCACCTTTTTTTATATATATATATATATATATATACCCCAATTGGAGAGTGAGAGGGAGAGTTTGTCACAATGGCTGATTCAAACATTCATCATAATCCCGACCCAGCTCTCGAGCCCTCCCATCAACACCACCATCAGCATCATCACCACTCTCCCCGCGTCGACACCCCCGGCCACGATGATCCCGTTTATACAACAGGCACAACAGATGCACCCGTTGTAGTTCCCACCCAACGCCACTCCCACGAAGACACCAAACTCTCCACTGAAAAGGGCCATACACCTCCTGATTACAGCGATCACGAAAAGCACGAAACAGGCGTCGTCGATGAATCCGCCCGCGCCAACAGCAACAGCGACGCCCCCGCTGTAATCGGCTGGCGCTCCAAACTCGGCCCCGTCTATCGCCATCGTCGTCCACTCGTCCATCTCTTTCTCTTCTGCCTCTTCACAGGCTGGTGGATCGCTTCTCTAGTCCTGCACCGCAACGACAAGAACTGGGTTGTTCCCTTCCTCGTCTGGCTCGCCATCACTTTACGTCTGGTCTTCTTCCACGTCCCCAGTCGCTATGTCTCCAACGCCATCAAGTGGGTTTGGCTGCGCTCCGCGGTCGTCGTGTATGAAGCTATTCCCTCCAACTTGCGCACTCTCGCTGGCGCTACTGTCGCTGTAGCTGCTATTCTCGTTGGCGCTTTTGCTTCTGAGGAAGTCGCTGATAATACACGTGAGAACCGCGCTGTTAGTCTTTTTGGAATGGTGGTCTTCATCTTTATTCTTTGGGCTACGAGTAAGGATCGCAAGAGGATTAACTGGCGAACTGTCATTGGCGGTATGCTCACGCAATATGTCATTGGTCTTTTCGTCCTGCGAACGGGCGTTGGATACGATATCTTCCGTTTCATCGCCGACCGAGCAGCTGATCTTCTTGGATTCGCCAGAGCCGGTGTTGCATTCTTGACAGACGAAGACACCGCCAACACTGGAAACTTCTTCTTTGGCGTCATTCCCGCCATCATCTTCTTCATCTCTCTCGTGCAGGTTCTCTACTACATTGGTTTCATCCAATGGTTCATCGTCAAGTTTGCCACCTTTGTCTTCTGGGGTCTCGGAGTCTCAGGCGCTGAAGCCGTCGTCGCAGCAGCTACACCTTTCATCGGACAGGGAGAATCAGCTATGCTTGTTCGACCTTTTGTTCCTCACATGACCAAGGCCGAGCTTCACCAGATCATGACTTGTGGTTTCGCTACAATTTCTGGATCTACACTTGTCGGCTACATTGGTCTCGGTCTCAACCGTGAGGCTCTCGTGTCATCTTGCATCATGTCCATTCCCGCTTCTTTGGCCATCTCCAAGATGCGATATCCCGAGACCGAAGAGACCCTCACAGCTGGTCGTGTCGTCATCCCTGATGATGATGAGCACAAGGCTGAGAATGCTCTCCACGCTTTCGCCAATGGTGCCTGGCTCGGAATCAAGATCGCTGGTACTATCATCTGCTCTCTTCTCTGCATCATCGCGCTCGTCGCTTTTGTCAATGGCCTTTTGACCTGGTGGGGACGATACCTCAACATCAACTCTCCCCCTCTCACTCTCCAGCTCATTCTGGGATACATTCTCTTCCCTGTATCTTTCCTCCTCGGCGTTTCTCGCACCAATGGATCCAACGACACTGGCGATATTCTCCCCGTTGCCAAGCTCATCGCCGAGAAGATCATCACCGTAAGTCCCCTCGCTCACTCTCACGTATATTCCATCAGATACTGACACTGTTTAGAACGAGTACAAGGCTTTCACCCTCCTCACAAACCCCAGCCCCAAGGACAACGAATTCTACGGCCTCTCTCCCCGCTCTCAACTCATCGCCACCTATGCCCTCTGCGGTTTCGGTAACATTGGATCCCTGGGTATCCAGATTGGTATCCTCAGTCAACTCGCTCCCTCTCGCGGTGGTGACGTTGCCAAGCTTGCCCTTTCCGCTCTCATCTCTGGTGTTCTCGCCACTCTCACCTCTGCTAGTGTCGCTGGTCTCGTCGTTACCGATCAGCTTTCAAGTTTCGGTCAGAACGCTTCTTCATGATTGGAATTGATGACATGAGTTGTAAAAGAAAGGAATGTGTGTGTAAAAAATGTTTCAAGGGTCGATGATTATGTCGATATGCTATACTATACTACAAATGCTATACTGAAGACCACGAGATGGTACTAATTCACATCACTTCTCTCCGTGAACCGCTCATTCTCACTTTCCAATTGTCACATTCACTTAGAACTTGCATCTTCACTTACAGGTGAGTAACATTTTGACCCTAAAACTCCACTCGTCCGAGACACAGGCCATTCTCACCCCAATCCTCCACAGCATCTGACACATCGTACCACGACGACAACAAGCGGGGGTGACCAGCTGCAAAGATTTCGTAAATCTATCATCGCATGAGAATAATAAGATATCTTGACGAAATGAGTTGCATTGGCCCATCATCGTCTGATCGACAGATAAGCGGACCGAACTGCCGGAGATGTCACATCCCATGCATTGGTACTCTTGTAAGTGACAGAGGGGTGTCTATAGACAGCGACATGCATCAAGTTCGAAGGAGTAGGTAGAGGGATCAGATGATACAAATATCTGTATGCATAGTCTATGTAAAGTAGGTATCAACTGTTTATTAACCGTAATCATCATATCCACATATATCCTCATGACCCTCCCCCCTGTTTCAACTATTCTGCTTCACCAACTTTTTAAACTCTTTCGACGATGTCCTACTACTCGATCCATCACCCTCTCCACCCGAACCCTCACGATCCCTCACCAACCTCTTAAATTCCCTCGATATTCTACTACTTGATCCATCACCATCTCTGTCCGACTCCCTCTCCCTCTCCTTTTCCTTCTCCTTCTCCTTCTCCTCCTCCTTCTTCTTCTTCTCCATATGCGCAATAGCATCCTGTGTCAACTCCTGTCTATCCAACAATTCCCAGACATCCTTCTTTCTCGTCTTTTTATCTCCAATGCTGATGAGCAGACCAGCTGTGATGTTGCACGTTATGCTAACACAGAGAATCACAGTCGTGAGAGCGAATGGTCGCGTGTGGTAGTCTATTCCCCAAGTACATGCGCCGAGGGATATTTGAAGACAGGAGTGGCAGTCGAGAAGAATAACAATGGCGATGAGATAGCGTTGAGGAAAGGCGAAGTGTGTGAATGTTTCGTGGGGCTTGTAGAAACTGTGCGACTTGGCCATTTTCTTTTGGTGATGCTGCAGACTCTTGAACTGAGCAAATGTCAGAGCAGGCATGTCTGAATCAGGGCTGTTGGACTTGGCGCCCTCCAAATCAACAGTCTCGGGGCTTTCAGGCTTCGGTTGGGGCTGGTTGTCGACCGTGCCGACTGTTCCATCTCTCTCGGGATTATATCCCTGCGCATCGAGAAGAACACGAGCCTGATGACCCGTCAAGTGTGACTTCGCTGGATCTGTAGATACACCCGGTGGAACACGCTTCTTCTGTAATCTGTTCCTGGGTTTCTTTCCTTGTTCGGCTCTCTTGATCAATCGTGAGAAGCGCCAGATGAAAAACATGTGGTATGTATCCACGGCGCGGAACGGCGCGAGACCATCGCCCATGACGGCGAAGAGCGCGACAAGAACGCTGTCGATGACATGGATTGCGTAGACTTGTTTCTCGCCGACGTAGATCCAGCCGATGAGGAAGAGAACCCAAGCCAGACCGAACAGTGTGATAAGTGTAGCGTAGAGCGTGACGAGGAAACCGAGAGGTCTTCTGACGTATTGGCCAAAACCCTTCATGCGACGCTTGAACCTCGCACGTCGAGAGTGCAGCATATGTCGAACATGATCATCCAACTCGGCCTTCTCCTCGGGCGTCCACCCATCCAGATTCGTTCCATGCGGAAGTGCAGCGTAGTGCGAGTCTGTCAAACGCGATGTGATAGTGTTACTTCGCTGAGGAAGACGAGGTTGATCTTCTTCTTCTGGTTCTGCTTCGGCAATCGGTTCGATCGTAGCAGTCTCTTGTGCTTCTAGTGCGGCTTCACGACGTCGTTCTTGCTCAACAGCACCTCGTGCCCAGTCTGCTTGGGGATCGTGTCGGGATAAAGCGTATGTCGGTCGACGGTTGACCCATTTTCCGAGATCGGGAACGAAGAGGGAGTTTTGGACGTTGGTAAGTGTTGAAAGGGTTTGGACTTCGGGGTCTGTGGTCGTTAGATATTAATTGATGGTGTTGATGGCGTGAATGTTCTTACCGATGACATCGAGCCAGTCCACCAACTCTTGGTCATATTCATCATCGCGACGATCATCATCTCGTTGACCCATCGGTCCAGCTATTTGATCATCTCCAGATTGCCGACGATTCGCTGGCCACAAGAAGCGACTAGCCCGACGTAGCCGACCAAGACCAGCCCGACGACTCGTATTCTCATCAGGAAGAGAAGTAGTGGGCGACAATGGAGCAGATTGATCATCGCTGATACCTAACTCAGCAAGACTCGGCCGTCCTCCCTCCTCTGTAAGTCGCGGCATCGCCACCTGCGGCACCCTCCGGGAATGTCGGGCCAGCGCATTCTGCCCATCCGAAACCCTCGCGCGCTCAGGCTGCGAAATGCTCCTTGGTCTCCCATCATCATCAAACCCGTCAAAGTTGCTCGCAATGCTGCTACGATTCGAATAAACCGACCCGTTTGAATTTCGGCGGATTCGGATACTAGGCTGTCTAGCCTCATCGAAGGGGGGTCGTCGTCTCTGCTGCTGTTGCTGCTGTTGTTGATAATTTTGTTCTTGAAATGATGGAAATGCCGAAAGGGATGTTTGCGATGGAAAGCGCGGAAACGATGATATTGATGTCTGCGACTGTGCTGAGGGCGCTTGGCTCAGCGGGTTAAAGTAATCCGATGCTGGTTCTTCGACGGAGCCTGGACTTCCGGGATCGGGAGGCACGGGACGTGAGGATGAAGGACTCGGAGAGCGACGATTATTGTAATGGCCCGAGGGCTCAAGGCGATTATTATTGGAAGCCATGCCCATGAAGATGCATGGTGGAAGCAAAAGGGAGGGAGAGAGAAAAAATAAATAAAGAGATGAAATGAGTTGTGATACTGGGTGATACTGGTAGACGCTGGAATTAGTCAGTCGTAACAACACCGACAGTTTGGGCCTAGTTCCCAGAACGAATTAACCGCTTGTCAGTGAAGATCAGCCATTTTTTGATGAAATAAAACAAGTAAGAGAACCTAGACGATTGCCGGACCGTACCTCCTACGTCGTTAATCAGGGTGCCCGACCCACACACTACGTCACATCTTGATTCTGCTATGGCCAGTAATCTCCAGCCCCGATAAAAAGGTTTGGCGCTCGGGGAATGCTAGTGCCGGGACATCCGCAACCCTTCAGAGCCTCTCTCTCTCTGCAACGGACTCTTATAAATCCGCGGGAATATAACAAAGCATTATTCATGATGACTGTGAAAATAATCTGCTGATGCATCAGACATTTGCTAGCGGCAAACACGGAAATAATGTGACCACCTACATAAGCTTCATTTCATCTGTAATCATCAACTAGCCAACGCCACTAAAACATCATCCGCAACAATTACATCACAGCTTCTCCAGATAAAAGACAAGGAAAGCCGTTTCACATAGAGGACACCACAGGCTAGGAATACAGCTTGGCATAGCATAACCTCTTGGCTTGTGAACCCTTGTTTCCAAATCAGGATTCTCTTAATTTTTAAGCTTATTATTCCTGCTGTATGTGCGTGCAGAGCTGAGATGGTCGGTCTGAAGTCCATGCAGGCATCTCCATGTTTGTGTCTCACCCTATACTTGGATGTTACTTGAACAACTCATCAACATGCGCTACTGTTTGGGATGCTGCAGGTTTCTTGTGTTTATCCTTCAAGCATGAGATTTATGACGTGAATTGCTTAAATATAATTGTTTGGTATTTGGAACTTGGGTGCTTAATGCGTGCCAGACATTACTCGCTGCAAGACAAAATGATGATGGGCGGCTGGTTGTTGTGATACGTAGCACAATGGAACTTGCTTTTTGGAGCATCCCATCTCGCTTGATCAGCATCATGTTCCAGACCATTCGCTTATACAATTCTCTTCACAAGTTCAATTTAATATTCCTTGGACTTGAGGATCTTTTTTCTCTTGACATCATGTTGGAGAATACAGAAAGAATACTGGCCAATGCGCAACGATGCGCGACGTGGATGAGATTGCTCCACCACAGAAATCATAGACGCAATCCAGACTCAGTCTCTCAACAAATCATTAACCAATGATAGGGCTTATGGTCTAGGGGTATGATTTTCCCTTCGCATCTTTAAATCGACGCTTGGGAAAGGTCCGGGGTTCAATTCCCCGTGAGTCCATCTGATTGCATTTCTTTTTGCTCTTCCACCATATTTCACTCAATTGGTAAATACTTGCTGTTGTTTCGATACCCGGGAAGCTTTGACTGCAAATCTTTTTTTTTTAGCCAAAGCTTGATCACACTACAATTTGCCTCCCCCGCTTGTTTCCAATCGGCAATCAAACCCACCCAATCTTATCAAACACCAGCGATGCCATTGCCATCAACAAAAAGGATCGTGTCCAAGACCAGCAAAAACCATGGACTCACGGGGAATTGAACCCCGGACCTTTCCCAGAGATCTTACTTCTGATCTTGTCAGATTGAAGATGCGAAGGGAAAATCATACCCCTAGACCATAAGCCCGATGAATGATTATGTAATAATTATTCTCGTGTCGTCCAATATCCCTTCGCTCATTGAAGCGCGCGGAGTTTGGTGTTGTACGGACTCCGTGGACAGCCCGGAACACGGCGGCCAAGACCCCGACAGATGCAGCCAACGTCACTTCACCCGTCAAGCACGAGATCATCAAACAAAGAAACTGTTTTAGTTTAAGAAAGTTTCTGGTTGCTGTGGCTTGGCTGTAGCGTATTCGCTAAATTGACTTTGTCGTACGTAGCATGTCTAAGCCTCAACACTAACCGCCGATGTTACCGACTTGATCACTGCATTTGTCGTCTTTAAAGCTTATCTTGAATAAAAACTGACATCCAATTGATGAATTGAATAAAGTTTAAATGCCAATCTGTTTCAGGAAGGGTCCGGAGTGGTTCGATATGAAGCGCTGATGCGGAAGGCCGCGGGCCGTTGGCGGCTTTTGAGCCAATGCTATAGTTGCCGAGGGATGACTCTGAGGTCCCTGGAATTCCTTTCGTAATGACAAACAGACAATAATCAACGAAATGCATACGCACTCGAGGACAGCCCTCGGTGAGTTGAGAGGTTCTGAGAGCTGCGTGATGTGCCGTCAATCGGAAGTGTCATTGATCTGTGACCCCATGAAGAGGCCTCACCAATGTCGCGGGAGGTCATATCCCTAATGGCCGCTGGTGTATCTTTCTAAGAACATGGTTAATCACTAGATACCGCTAGCACCCAAAAGGAATCCCATAATGTGCTGGAGAGATACTGACCTGTAAGTCAATAGATGAATGTCGGTGCCCCTAAGCCATTAGGTGGGACTTCGATGTGTCTTCGCTCCGGCCGATATTTGGTCTAAGTGGGACAATTGAAACTGAACTGACCATTCTCTAGCCACTTATACTGTCAAGATATGTAGCGACATCTTCAACCGCTTGGTTCTTTGGAATGTGGCGAGCTCGTGGTGCTCAGGTCCCTTCCGACACATACGGACGTTGACACACTGCACAGATACGCGGGTTTCTTCGCGAATACTCCATAGAACGCGCATTACGGATGATTTATAGTCACTAGATATGGTTCAAAGCACTGATCAGCATTTTTTTTTACATGTTGCTTGGGTTACTTACTTGTGTGCCAGAGATGGATGGAATAACGTGCGCTCAAACTCTTACATCGGATCTTGTCAGCACGGAAGGTATATTCTCCATCACGACACACAACACCTCTTCAACTTACCTATATCTCAATTGATCAGACAGTCAATTAGATAAATTGAATCCGTAGCCACCAGGTTCATGGCCTTTGGAAACCTATCTATCACCTGTCCTCCTATATCTACCACCGACTACCCGAGTATCTTGCTCTACGTCACCACTTGTCGCCAAGTCGTTCTCTTTTCGACAACAGGATAAATTTCGGTGGCCCCTTTAATGTGGGCAACGTACCCGCAAAGATATCGCTATTTACGATACATTGTTATACTAAAGACGTGTTCGGTGCCGTATTGGAGAATATGCAATCCGGCTTCTGAGGCACATGGATCAGAACTACAGCTGGGGAGCGAAGAGTATGGTTCAACGAGATCAATACTTGGCTCTGATGAAGGAACTAGGACGATAGAGCCATTATTGAACAGCCTACCCACTACACCAGACTTCAGTTCTGACTTCCCACCCTTTCGACAGAGGGATATAGGCTAACAGGGCCATTATTGAACAGCCCTCCTACTGTGACCAAGACGTCAAGCCTGAATTCCCGACTTCCTATCTTCCCAATTGACAGATAACAGGCTTACAGCGCCATTATTAAACAGCCTATCCACTAGCCTATTCGTCTATGTTCCTGGAGACCAGTCTCAACCGCAGGTCCATTATTAAACAGCCCACCCACGGCTGGTTTGTTGCTTATAGTGGGTTGTATTGTTCTTCGTAGGACATGATGCTTGTTGTGGAGTCTTGCTGGGTGTATACTTAGTGTAGAATGAAGAGGGATCGAGGGTATTTATGGTGATGATTGGAAGTTAGGCGAAGGGAGCGTCAAGATAGCGATAGCACATCTAGTCAGCAAATTTTATCTATAAAAGCAGGTCTCCGACTTGTATTCTAGTTCTATACCGCAAACAATTCGCATGGGTCACATTAAACAGCTCACCCACCCTTACGGAGCGCCTGGGGATGGCTATTTCGAGTTGAATGAGCTTTTCTGTAAATTTATCTATCTGCCCTGCCGCTCGCCCGGAGCAGATCTAAGCCCGCCGGGCCCGGTATAGGCAACAGCAGCGGGCATCGGCCGGGGCAGCGGCATGTCCCGATAGTAGGATCGCATTACAGCAGTAGAGGTAGCAGTAACGGTAGCGGTAGTTGTGGTGGTGATGGTGATGGAGAGGTTTAAGGAGGAAAAACAAGTAATGAGAAACAACATTGAGGATAACAATCCGCATTACTATTATGCATCAAGCACACTTCCAAAGACTTGCGTGGCAATTGTTGTGATAAAAAGAACAAGCGACCTTACAGCAAGACTCAAAGTTCCTCTAAGCTTCCTGATAGAGATACAGAACTGGTGTGGCATTCACATCACAATACCATGGCGTCTTTATGGGTTTCTATTCCAAGATTATATACATCATTACTACGGGAAAAAAGTGTAAGGTTGTTAAATATGGTGATAATGGCTTTGATGCCAGGTCGCTGGACTGGTGGCAGATAGCACTTGTCTTGAATGCTCTTTCACTTCAGGTTATCATTCTCAACAAGGCCCATCCATTGAACATCCTTCGATTTCTAGGCATAAAGCAAGTTACGTCAATCTCGAAGCACAATCAGACAGGTCGCGCACGAAGCTGTACGGTGAGCAGAGGTGCAAGGTGAGTAACAATGTAAGACGATAGGTCAACACCATGCCCACCGAGGAAGACTTTAATTGAGGCGATAACTGCCCGATCGCTTGTGTTGCTATGACTTGCGGGAGCGAATATAAATGCTTGGTCCTTCAAAGTCTGATGAACTCGTTGGGCTTGGGTCCCTTCCTACAAATGCGTACGTTGACACACGGCACAAACGCAGGGCTTTCTTCGCCAAAACTTGATACAGACCGAATTCTGAGCAATAACCGGTCATTGAGTATGGCTAAAAGAATTAATGAACATGCTTTGACTTTTCAGCGAAACCACTAGGGTATTGAGAAGCCATGTTTGGAGTGATGCCAATGGCCCATGGGTAATAAAGCTCACTCTGCGCATCAATCCCATGGCACGCTTCCGTACCTCTCGCATCCCCTTGACTATGTCATCTCGGCCGCTCACCGAATAGCGATGCTACTACATATCACCGTTGGTAATCTCGCAAGACAGCTATTTCTACCATGGACAGGTAGCTTCCATTATGCGACTCAAGCCAGTGTAGTCTGATACCTATTAGTAAACCCACCGTGTGTTCTACAAACCCGTCCTCTATTCATCCTTGCTGCACATTCCCTTCGACCCCAAAACTTCTGACACTTCTACCAGCCTCTTCATGTACAAGCCCATACCCAATCTTGACATCCCTTCCTTGTCGTTCCCCCAGTACGTGAAGATTCGATGCCCTTGAAGCTTCCATGATCGACGATGGCTTCATATCACGCATAGTGCCCTCCTCAAGATAGGCCTGTAGACCTAATAATACGCCAACAACTGCTAAGAATATACTTGCCGCATACACACTGAGAAGTTGAGTCATATTGTAGTCAAAGAAAGTAGCGATTCTTTGACGCTGGCAGGGGTAGGCCGTTGAAGGACCTCCTTTGGCAATGCCGGATGGTTTGCCATTAGCTGCCCAGGAAACGACATTGAAACTAAGGTGCGCAAAAATCGAAATGATCATATCCTCGTAGAGTTTTTGTATGCCTTGCCGAAGGTCCTTGATCGGGAGATAGCTTACTGGAGTGATCAAATGCGTGAAAAGAACATCTGAATCTACATTAAAATTTGGCATCGTGGTCGTTCCATTGAGGCGCGATCGTAACCCATAGCCCATGGAATGGTAAGCAGCTATTCGGCGGTACTTTTTGATGTCGGTAGGGAATATGTAATTACTCTCAGGGGTAGCTACCGTTCGGTCTTTTAACCTCTTATCGGGGTCTTTCTTGGATGGCTCAAAAGTCGTATCAATCACCTTTCTTAGGTATTCCCGCCGCTTGATGTCGACTAATTGTGCACCCCCTGTGTAATTGAACTGGACGGTATAATTAACTTCGTAATGTTCGCACCCTATAATAACGGGTGTATAGGCCTTATCCCAGTCCCCTTTGCCTGGCACTGCTGGTTGAGGGACTGAATAATCATCGACAGTCACGTAGCCGACCCACATGATAGGCTCGGTTCTGAAGGCCCCGAAATTGTCTGGCCACGGGGGGCGTTGTTTAGGTCTTCCCCCAGGCTCAGAGGCTATTTGGGGATTGCCATAGTCGCCTCTGTCGTTCATCGCATAATAGGTAAGGTTCCCTATTGGCGCAAGCACTGAGGTGTCAAAGGGTGCTGTAGCATTCCCAAGCTTCCTGACTTTAGAGTTTATTCCAGATGCCAGCTCTTGACATTTATAGCCGGGAGCAACAAAGTTAACCACATACGAGCAGTTCCACCCCTCTCCACAGACCTCAGCCGCTGCTTCTTTGCGAAATATAGCCTCGCCCATTAGTGCCGATTTAGTGGCAATCAACATTTCGTACTGCCGGCTAGGAACAGTATAGTAGTCGAAGGCCTCCACGCCGAAGTCTGAAGGATCCTCACCAGCGGGAGCAGTCGAATTCCATAATGACATTGAGAATAAAAACTGGTCGTTTATTTTCACAGGGTCGCGCCAATATACGTTCTCCTCGTTTTCAAAGTTCAAAGTCCGAATAGAGAGGCACGAAGTAACTTCTTCAAATACCCCGAAGACAACCGAGAGAGTTTCAGAGGTCAAAATCACAACAAGAGGAGTGACCCAGCAGTAGACAGCAAGAAGAGTGCCAATTTTAGCTTTTCGAATGGAACCCCAGGTGAAGAGAGAGAAGATATTCGAGTTGGCAGTGAAAATAGAGTCGATCGTCTCAATTCGTGCTGTTTTATAACGGACTACTCTCCACGCCCTCTGGTGAAAAGCCATAGTGACAGCTGTGCCAAGACTAGCTTTAGCACAGAATGCGATGACTGTGCCGTAACGTAGCATCAAGGACTGGTTGATAGCTTCTTTTCCATTGAGATGAGCGTAAAATAGGTGATGCCCAACAGCGAAGAGAGTGCCAATGAGGACCAGAAGGTACATATTCCAGGGCTTGTGTCTGTACACATTCCACGCTGCCCAGAAGCTGTCGCTGTAGCGCTTGATAGAAGCAAACCAAGGGAACTTTCTGCCAGCTCTCACAGGCTCAGTTGTATCCCTAGCCAGATCTGGGCTCTGATATCCCTGGGTTTCGCGAGGTTCGTCCGGGTGCAGAAGCATGATATCTGTAGCGAGGAACGACCTTCCAGGTCGTTCAGGATCGTTCTCGACATACGAAGTCGGGCCCTTTGGCGACGAAAACATTTTGCCGCGGGCACGAGAGTGATTAAAGCGTACCGGAAAAGTTCAAAATGATTGTGATTGTGCGGGGATTGATTGCAAGAATGACATTTGGCGCTTGTTCACAGCCTTATCCTGAAAAGCAGGCTGCAAGCAGATATGCAGCTTATGGGAGGCTTCGCGCCGTGGCTGGGATTAGCACTGAAACTTGAGCTAATCAATAAAGCCTCTTTGCTTTAACTCGAATTCCATAAGGCAGCAGAACGACCGCAGAGCCTATGACTTGAACCCGCGATTATATTGCTGCTATTGATGTGCTTTGAACTCCTATGCGTCGTGAAACGTTGATTCCTACTCTTGTTGCCAAAGTAGCAAATGCCGTTTCTAACAATTTAAAGCAACCATGGCCTTCTAGTCATGTCATGCAATATGCATGTGCCCAAAATAGCAAAGTGCAGCGACTGCAGCCTTGAAAATTCGTATTTCCATTTTCGTGTTACCATCCTCTTCAGTGGCTGCTTATGCCAAGAAACGGGTATGTTAGGAAATGAGGATGGTAAAGTTACCTATATTCAGTGATGAAAATGTCAAGCCTCGTGCCATGTATTTTACCCCGAAACAGTCTAGGCTGGCCTTTATGGGGGTTTGGCGAAACACTCCTGCGATATCCTCTGTATATCCAGGCCAAGCCTTCGGCTGAGATTGTGCCCGCAATTGTGATGGTAAATGTAGCGGACAAACATGTTTCAGCTGGTGGGGAAAAGAGAGGAAAGAAGCCAACCGGAATGCACATAGATAGAACCTGAGGCCTTGTGGCTTCAAAAATTGGTAACGGTGGGGGAGGTCGGGAATAGTTCCCAACCTATGAACGGAACAGGACGGTATCTGGGGTGTCCAGCAGTAAGGACTAAAAGCTCCGTTCACTGTCTGCATGGCTGCAGGAATTTTATGCACCCATGGCTATAATTCTCACATTTTGTGTAACCTAGCTAAAACCAGCAGCAACATCATCATAAGCCCTCTTCAACAACCCAATCAACTGATCCATCTCATCCTCCGTAATAGTCAACGGCGGCGACACAATAACATGATCTCCCACCTTTCCATCCGCAGTCCCAGACCCAGGATAAACAGCCAAACCCAACTGAAAAGCCCTCTCCTGAACCTGAACACCAAACCGAATCTTGCTATCAAACGGTGTTTTCGTCTTCTTATCCTTCACGAATTCAATACCCCAGAACAAGCCCCTTCCTCGAATGTTTCCTACAAACTCCAAATCTTGGAAAACCTCGACGAGAGATTTGTGTAGTCGTGCTCCGAGGGTAGCTGCGCGAGGAACTAGGTTGTCTCTGCGTATGATCTTTTGAATCGCAAGTGCAGCTGCACAACTCACAGGATGAGCTTGATAAGTATGTCCATGGTTGAAACTCGCAGTTCCCTTCTTCAACGTCTCGATGATACGTCTGTGAACCAACGTAGCAGCAATAGGAGCATATCCGCCTCCGAGACCTTTGCCTGTAGTGACAATATCAGGACGAACATCGCCATCCTGCTCAAAGGCGAAGAAAGTTCCACAACGTCCAACTCCGCACATAACTTCATCAAGAATCAGAAGAATTCCGTACTTTCGACAGATCTTGCTAACGCCTTCGAAGTATCCGGCTGGAGGACTAATGCACCCTGCTGTTGCGCCTCCAACGGTCTCTGCGATAAAAGCCATAATGGTATCCGGGCCAACGGCTTGGAATTCCGCTTCGAGTTCATCGACTAATCTCTGAGCATAATCCTTTTCTGTTTCGCCGTCTTTTCGAACTCGGTATTCGTATGCTGGACTGACGTAGCTAACGTTGTCGAGAAGAATGGCACCCTCATATGGTGCTCTTCTGGCCACGAAGCTGCCCACACTCATAGCCCCTATAGTGTTACCATGATAAGCCTGTCTTCTCGAAACAAACTTCGTTCGCTGCGGCTGTCCATTCTCAACATGATACTGACGAGCAAGTTTCATCGCCGAGTCCATAGCTTCACTTCCTGAGCCGACGAAGTACGCTCTAGTCAGACCAAAAGGCTCGCCTTTGAGCATGAAGTTGGCAAGATCCTCAGCACTATCCGTTGTGTAGGCCATGGTGTGAACGTAGGACACTTTTGAAACCTGATCCATCATGGCGTCACGGACTTCAGTGTTTCCGTGGCCGATGATGGCGACTGCAGCGCCTGCGCATCCATCGAGGATCTTGCGGCCTGATGAGAGAGTGATCCAAACGCCCGAGGCGGAGGTAACGGTTTCGGGACGAGTGAGGAGGGAGCGGTGCATGAGATGGGGCTCTGGGGCCGAAGAGAGTTGGAGGTCGCTCATTATGTCTCTGAAGATATTGACTATTTGAGATATTTCTGATTTGGGCTAGACAGACTGAACAAAATATGTAGTCTGAGGAAAGGAGAAGTTTCTTAAGTATAGAGGTCAGTCTTTGGAGGTTCTGATCAGAGTCGAGAGTGGAGCTGAAGCCACTCGGCTTAGAACAAGCGATTCGGGTTTGGATACTATTTTCGGGTTTCGAGCAGACGCGATCAGACCTGGCTGCAACAACCCACTTTCATTATCGGGCCTCGGATAAGTAGAAAAGCAAGTGCTAAATTTAAGCTATATTCTCATCTCCCATGTTATCCATACTCGTAGACAGAAGATGCGGATCATCACAAAACGACAAAAGCCTCCACCAATCCTCACCCACAAACTCACTCCCGTTCGACTCTTCCAAGAACGCAAGTCCGTCTGACGCTTCCATGCCCTGCTCAGAATCACCTGCAACCAACTGATGCAACTTCGACCCGTCGTCTGCCGGAGTCAAGCCTGAAGGTCTATCAAACGTCTGTCTCGGCATACCCTGCAACGGCGCAAGATGAATAGAATCCTCCAACTCCGGATAATCATACCTCGATCTCTTAACCCTCCTACCTTCACTAACCCTCGTCATTATACTCTTGGCCGTGTTAAGAACGTCAATCCACTCCTCTGCTAATCTCCAAACTTTTCCTATTCTTACAAGAACAGCCATAGTCCTCTCCGCCTGTGCATCTGCATTGGCTATTTGAGCTTCTGAAAAGCCCATAAAGTTTGGAAACGCTGCGCCGTAGATACTCCAAAGTGTTGAGGAGAAGGCGCAAAGGCCGGAGAAGGGTGTGCGCAGAGGACAGCCGACGTGTTCGAGATCAGAGAGTAAAGAGGATATTTGAGATGCTGCGTCGTAGAGATCGAATACGTTTTGGAGCCAGAATGAATCGAGGCCTCTGGCTTTGAGGAGAGGTGGTTCAATTGGACCTCGGGGTTTGACTTCGTCTACTGGGCAGAAGGGGATGAACTCGCGGCAGAGGAAGAGAAGACTGACCACTCATCAGTATAATGCTGCAACTGGATCGTGGATATCTACCTGACGTAGTAGACCAAGTTAATGTATCCAAATCTCTCAGCTTGTCCACGCTGAGCATGCACCGACACCTTTGTAGCAGGATACTTCATCAGTGCATCCTGTGACTCTCGCCACTTGACCAAATCCTGCTTCATCATACTCCAATCTGACGTCTCATTGAACGGGCATTGTTCTGGCTCCGTCATTCCAGGTTGTCTTCTGCCGCCCTCAGCAATCCATGTATGAACCCTTGACCAGATACGTAAGCCCTGGATGAGGAGGACAAGATGATCATCTGGGCCATAAGTTTTCAGACTGTCATCTATCGGCGGCGATTGCTGACTTTGCCCAAATAGGAACTGGCTGTCGTTGACAGGAAGGGAGAAGTGCATGTCTCCATCTGAGAACATAGCCTGTCGTCTTTTCCCGCAGCTCAAGAGCCTATCCATCTTGAAGCATGTCCATAGTGTTCTCTTCTCAAGTTCCGAGAGCGTTTCTCTCTTCCCACAACTAGCAAAGCCAGTGCTGAGTAGTCCTTGAGCCATCCGTGTGGCAATACCACAGTGCATCCATGCATTAAAGCCATCTCCATCGCCCCAGTTGCACAGCGAGAGGATAAGGAATGTTTGTATAAGAGCTAAGCTCGGACCACTCGTCATCCTTTTTTGCGCCTCACTGGCTACAAATAATATGCTGCGGTTGTTGGTATCTGCAGGGTAAGCTTCTGTATATCGATGTGACACTGCGACTATGACGAGAAGTCGTAGCTTCTGCACGATGCTAAGTTCATCTTGGCGATACTCAAGATCATCAGGATGAAGAAAACCGAACTCGGGGAATTGAGCTCGGAATAAGTTGATAGCAGATATCACTTGAGCTCTCGATGTCTGATCAAAGACTTGATTAAGATCCTGCCAAACTTCGGTCGAGATATTATCTGTTCGCGATTGATCTATACTCAATCGCTGTCTCTTAGTAGGTCTTTCAGACCCCGAGGTCTGACCAAGTATAGGGCCACTCAAAACACATGTCTCAGTACAACCACTCTTTATGCAGCCTGCACAAGGGGGCTGGTCATTATGTCTGCATTTGACTTTCGACCTTCTATTGATAGTGGTCAGATGAGTCACATATCTTAGAACAGCGGCATTACCTGCATCTAAAATCGCATTAGAACTATACATCTGACATTGAAGATAAGGTAAGTTACCTCTCACAAGCAATCGTTGTTCTCATGATTCTGTTTCCGATTCGCGTTTCAATTAATATGAGTCTTGGATGGTTCAGGCGGGGCTTCGGGTTTGCTTTGCGACATGTTTTCGGGTCTAAAGCCGATTCGGGTTTGGGCGACATAGCCTCGGATTCTGCTCACGTGCCATGAGAGATACGCGTATAAGGCATAGAGATTAGGCTATCGTGATGTTTCCCACTTCACGGCCAGTTCCTCGCTTAGACGGCGGACAACCCGAAAATTCGGCCAACTTCGTATACCCACTCATGCAGTTTATCTGAATGCGCGGGTTCGGATGAACCATGTATGCCTCAGATTAAGGATGAACAAGCGCTGTAACATGAAACAGTCTATCAACGACACCATGAAAAAGAAGACTGAGGCTGACGGCAGGTTCCGTTGATTGAATTATCTGATCTTGGCCTGAAAAGGGATATTTAAAAAGAAAATACTGGAGAGGATGAGTATGCAATCTACAGGTGAAATGTTAAGCACCTTTCACCAGAGTATAAACTTCTTGTGGACAAATCCATAGGTTTGACTCGGGAGACAATGAGATTCCGTTGGTATAATGCACCATAGCAGAGGATAGGGGGCCCAGAGACTAAACGATCTCCTCGGAACTCTTCTTTAGGATCGCTGAGAGAATCTCAAAGAACTGCTCACTGGCAAGGGATATGCACGGAAGTCAACGAGATGCCGAAAACTTCCTCATTCGGCATGATGGGCGTGACAAACCGGGGAGATATACCATATAGGGAGATTGATAAACTGGACGAGCACGGACAGAAAGGCCGTATCCTTGAACAACCCCAGAATTTATGGATCAAATCTCACGAGGGAGAGTCTCTTGTTTCCGTCTTATTATCCCGCCAATCACACTCTTTCAACATTTCGTAATAGGATATGATGCGAACCACGAGGGCCATTATATATAATATGAGCTTAGGGCGTGTAAGTTGAAGCTCAGCAAGTATCTCTGGTAGACATTCTTTTTCTGTTCACTCATTTCTTTAAACTAAACTCTCGTTCATCATTATCAACAATTCGCATTCTCTTCTTTCATTCCTTATTCCATCAAAATGCGTTTCACTTCCACCGCAAACCTCATAGCCCTCGCTACGTCAACCGTAGCTCACTCCAACTCATCAAAATCCGATCTCGACGGCTCAGTCTGGAAGGCCCTGACGCCCATCAGAACCCGCTCATGGACCACCATCCCCCGAAACCGTCCCACCAAGCGTCAATCAGGCTGGAACCCACCAGCCGACCTTGCCGTACCCCTCAAAGAAGTCTGGGATCACGAAGTCAAGACTTACAGCGATGCTCTCGGTTTCAAGAACTACGGCTGGGACCAAGTCATTGCTGGAAAAGGCCAGCTCAATGTTTGTGTTCGGTGGGAGTCTAGCGCTTCTGTGACAGCGGAACAGCGTGCCAAAGTAGCTACTGCTCTGCAGGATTCATATAGCGCTTGGATGAAGTGGGTTTCTGGATGGGATAACTTTCCATATGAGGATGTTAAGATAAATGTCGTTGGATGGGCCGTCAAGAATAAGAATCTTCTTCAAGGCTCTACCGAAGGTCTTGATATCTATACCGATACTGACGCTGAGGGCATCCCCCAGTGCTCTGAAAAGTGCGGCCGTTTCTTTCACCAGGACGGTGATTACAGCAGCTGCCCTGGGGGCGCCGAGCGACACTACGATAACTCCCTCTGGCTGACTGATGGTATGGAGGGTGGAGCCGGTGGTGACTGGGGTCAGCGCATTGGCCGGGAGTATTTCATGGAACTCCTTGGAGCCAAGAACATCCACATTCTTGAGCATGAGATTGGTCATACTTTTGCTCTTGATGACTTCTACGATTGGACGCCTACTGGTCAGACCAAATTCATCATGCTGGCTGGTTCAGCTACTGAGGTTACTGAGTTCGATGGCTGGATGTTGAGGAACTGGTGGTACGAGCTTTCTCGTGAGCGTGGCTGGCAATCTACTGCCTCTAACTCTGACTCTAAGTCTTCTTCAACTGAAAAAGCTGTTGCTCCTGTTATGTCCAAGCCCGTCAGCACCAAGGCTGCCGCTTCGAAGCCAACAAGCACATCCGCCAAACAGTCTGCTACTGAAACTCTGACTAATAAGCCTGTCAAGGAGAATGATTCGAGCGCTGCTGCAGCTGTCTACGCTCAGTGTGGTGGTGGTGTTGGCTACACTGGTCCTACCAAGTGTGTCGCCGGTTTGAAGTGTACCAAGCACAGTGAGTGGTACTCTCAGTGCCTTTAAATCCCTTGGTGACATGGTATCTGGACTTGATGCTTGGAACTTATTTGTATATACTTCAGTCATTGGCAAAAAACACCTCAGAATCAAGACATAATTCGTATTGTATACCAATACGATCCTATTGCTCTGGTCTAATAAACTGCATTTATCGTTCACTCCCTGGTCCATACTGAGTAGTTCCGACGTAGACTCCAAGAGTAACTGATCATTTTAAGATCCTTGCATAACGCGCTGATCCCTTGTCTCGATTGTTTCAATGCCAGATTTCTCAGAGAACCGGACGTCCTCTTCATGAACGATCTTGACATCACCAAAGATCTCGTCAATCTCTTCGAGAGATTTGCCTGAATGCGTTAGTATGCGGCGTTAACAAGATTGGGAACTCTCTTACCTCGAGTTTCAGGATATACGAAGAAGAAAACAACGGCACAAAGCGCGTTAGTGAGGACGAACAGAATCTAGAAAGTTATTAGAGTGATGCCAGCTCAGTGATCCAAGATCTACTTACGTAGTACTTCCAGCCCACTGCAGCTAAAGCGATTGGCGAGCACTGGGTGATAATCAAACTGATGGAGTAGTGGACCACCTGAACGATGGCGTTTGCTTTGGCTCGCAGCTCAGTGGTGAAAACCTCGGGACTTCTCATAATCAGTAGACGCCAAAATCTCACAGGAGCTCAAGACTTACGGGATGATCCAAGTCATCGGACCAAGAAGAGCAGAGTAATTCGCCGACACAGCAAAGATACACGCAATCAAACCTCTCTGTGCCGCAGCATTGGTAGGCATACCCGGAATAGCAGGGAATTCAGCTGCCAGAATCGTAATAATCAAGTAACAGAGCGACAGTAGGGACGAACTGATAACAAGAATCTTCTTTCTTCCAATCTTATCGACAAAGAACAAAGACAAGAAGCAAGCAACTGGACCAACGGAACCGTAAAGGCCACTAACAAGAAGCTGGCGATCCTCGCTGAACTGAAGTGTGGCGTAAATAGCAGTTTGGTAATACTGCACGAAGGAAATGCCAGATAGCATAGCTGCTGCCCAAACGAATGTGCCAACGAAGAGTCGTTTTCTGAAAGCTGGAGTCTTGGCCAGGTCAGTCCATGAAAGCCTGCCTTGAGCTTGTAGTTCCTCAGAAATGTTGACTTGAATGACAGTGAACTCAGTGCGACACCAATCATCATTGGTCCCGTCGTAGTGATAAGCTCTGAAAGCCTTTTCTGCTTCATCATGACGACCCTTGAGACACAGCCATCGCGGTGATTCATTAAGAAAGAGGACACCGATACCGAGGATGAGAGCGGGAATACTTTGGATAGCGAAGCCCAGACGCCATTGATTCGCGTTGTGCCATTTTCCTTCAGCGACACCAATCCAAAGTGCAACGAAGAAGCCCCAAGCTGTCATCATCTGGGTGACAGCTGTGACTTTGGCACGTTCGTGAGTCTTGGCGATTTCTGCTCCAAAGACAGGAGATACTCCAGTGATGGTACCGACGGCGAAGCCAACGAGGAGTCGACCAATGATAAGCATTGCAACATGGGCAGCTCCAGCCATGATTGCACCACCAATGACACCCCATATGCAGCCGAAAGCAATGGCCTTACGGCGACCAAGTCTGTCACTGGTGATACCAACAGAGGCACTGCCCAGCCATGCTCCTGCTTGGTACATAGAGACAATGGCACCTCGAAGGGGAGGGTCTGGTTTGCCAAAGTAGGTGAGGAATGAGCTCAGAGCCAAGCTCGGAGTGATGATTCCGGAGTCACTGAGGGTGTCAGCATGATAAGCACGATTGATAGAGCATTTGACTTACAATCCATAGAGGAAACCACCAATTCCAAGGAATATGGAAGTCAAGAAAGGCTTACTCAGCCAAGCGTCACTCTTCATATTTGCTGCTATCCAGACCTCTCAAAGGAAAAAAAAAAATGATAGTTCACAACACTCATTCTCTCGATACTCAATCGTTACAATGCAACCTCTTTATCTAAACTCGGGGTAAAATTAACCGAAAAACAAGGATGTTCAACTAATCTCTAGCTTTGTGGGGACCCCCGGGTTTAAACATCTCGGCATAACCGGTTGTAGTTTAGAATGCGGGGTTGGGAACAACATGACATCTCGCCTCGAGAAGTTAGAGTCATTAGAGCATCGTTTAATCCCTTTAGTATGATTCGTGACGAGGGGGTGGCTGATCCAGTCTTTTGGGTCGGCAGTTGAGCATGGCAGTTGAGATTTTCGGTAACATGGTCATCAGTTTCGGCTTCTTTATTACCGGATGATAGCCGATTGACAAGTCTGACATACATCTCTTCAGGCACAACACTTCCCTTGCCTTTTTGACAAAGCAAGGACCTGTTCTGTACCGTCAAGATGGTGGTGAAACTCATTCTCTACGCCTTCGTCGCTCTGGGCCTCACATACCTCGCGCTCATATTCCCAAGGGTATGCATAACCCACCAATAAATGCTCACTTTTTACCAATACTCACAACCACAGCTCCAACAAGAATGGAAACTCTACTCACACCGTTCCCAACTCCCCCCAGGTCCCAAAACCATCAGAACCGGTATTCGTAAACCATGGCTCTGGTTCCAAGAACTCAGCCAACAATACGGCGATGTCGTCTATCTCCAACTCGGTCCAACACCAACCATAATCCTCGGTTCCGCTCAAGCAGCCTGGGATCTTCTCGAAAAGCGTGGAGCGATATTTTCTTCCCGGCCGCGATTCATCATGGGTGGTGAACTACTCTCCGGTGGGATGAGAGGTCTCATGGCGCCGTATGCTTCGTATTGGAGACGGTGGAGGAAGCTTTTGCATAGTGGGTTTATGCAGAGACAGAGTGAGACGTACAGACCGATTCAGAGTCTTGAGTCCAAGGTTTTGATGTATGATCTTTTGAAGACGCCTGCTGATTTTAGGATGCATTTGGAGAGATATGCGGCGTCGGTTATTGTTACTGTTACTTATGGGCGACGAGTTGAGGATGTCAGAAGCGATATCGTGGTGAGGCGCAATGCTGAGGCTATGGAGCGTCTTACTATGGTCAAGTAAGCTTTCTTTCATTGTATCACAGAAATTGAGCTGACAATCCTGCAGCATTCCTGGAAAGTATGCCGTGGAGCGTTATCCGGCCCTCAAGTATCTACCTAGCTTCTTGGCTCCATGGAAGAAGGAAGTTCTGCAGCAACGTCAGAAGGATATCCAGCTCTACACCGAACTCATGGATGAGGTTCGTGAGAAAGTTGCTAAAGGCACTGCACCAACTTGCTTCGCGAAGCATCTTCTAGAAGAGCAGGAAAGCTTGGGCATGAGTGATCTTGAGATTGCGTATACTGCTGGATCACCATTCGGAGCTGGCGTCGAGACGGTAAGCACACTCGATTGAGATTCTGTAGTAGGAAAGGCTAACTTTGCTAGTCCGCCGGTTCGCTCGCCAGCTTTCTCCTCGCTTGCGTCAAGTTTGGACCTCAATTTATCCCAAAGGCTCAAGAAGAACTTGATCGCGTTGTAGGAAGTGATAGACTTCCCACTTTTGATGATCTGCCAAAGCTAGAGTACGTTAGAGCCATCGCTTCCGAGACCTTGCGATGGCGCCCTGTTGCCGTACTCGGAGGGACTCCTCATGCTAGCACTGCAGATCATATCTACAAGGGCCTGTTCATTCCTAAAGGAAGTACTATCATTGCGCCGCTTTGGACCCGTAAGTCTCACATTCCCGTATCGTTCTAAAATGGCTAATAGCGTTAGTGCATCTCAATGAGGCCGACTTCCCAGAGCCTCATGAATTCAGGCCGGAGCGCTTTATGGAGAAGCGAGAATATCCTGGCACACTTGGTCACAGCGCGTTTGGCTGGGGTCGACGCATTTGCCCAGGTATGCATCTTGGCGCTGCGTCAGTGACGCTCAACATTGCGCGTATTATCTGGGGCTTTGAGGTCAACCCCGAGAAAGATGAGAAGGGACGAGATGTTGAAGTTGATATGTAAGTTGAAAATGAGATCACACGAAGAAGACTGGGCACTGACGTCGGATAGCTTCGCTTACTCGGAGGGCTTCAACTCAAGCCCATTGCCATTTCCGTGTTCCATTACACCTCGCTCTGCGAAGCACGTTGAAGTTATTGAGAGTGAGCACGAAAATGCTTTGGAGGGCTTGGTGGAGTATACTGCTGTCACGAGCAAGGTATCCTGAGATAACAAGAAGTAACGAAGAATGCATGAGTAGAAAGGAACACGAATCGGCTATAATGCAACTTTTATTTACTCCACATGGTACCTGTCTCGTGGACTAAATCATTCACTGACTTGAATGAGCTTCTTCAACGACTCCACAGCCGCAACAGTATACTCGTTCATATCCGTATTCACTCCCTCAAGCCCATCAAACACCTCCACCGACAACCAACTCCTGAACCCTGTCTTGAGCACCGCATGTAGCATGTCGTTAACAGGCAAATATCCACCATCGCACGGCAACGGCCTGTAATCATGACTCCACCGCGCTCTGGGTCGACTTCCCTCCTCATCTTTCTTATCCTCAATAGGAGGATCCATCTTGTACGCATCTGAGATTTGCAAAAGATATATCTTGTCTGCAGGGACAGTGGCAGCCAGTTCTTCGAGGCTCTTCTGCCAGCGTGTTTTGCGCTCTTCGTCACTGCTTGCTGTGACTAGGCCATCCTTAGTAGTTGGATCTCCCCACTCGAGACCAGCTGTCTGGAAAGTATCGAGGCAGAGACCGATGTTCGGTCTGTTGGCCTTTTGGATGATTTGCCACACTGTTTTCCAGGTAGGAGCATGAGTGGCCCAGCACCAGTTTTCGTAGGCAATGCTGAAGCCCTTTTCGGCGAGGAGATCCGCTAGTTCTGCGAGGTCGGCGGCTAGGTCGTCAAAGGATGATGAGATTCCTTCGGAGTCAGATGATCCCACCTGCAAAGGTTAGTTACTGATGCTACGCCTTTGTGACTGGTCAACTTACCTGTAACAATGTGATGCCAGCTGCTTCCATGACCTTGATCCATCCACGTGCCTTGTCAAAAGCCTTCTTTCTCTGCTCATCATGCTCACCCTTCTTCCAACCTTCAAAATTCGCGAAAGGTTGGAGCATCATAATCTTGAGGCCAAGCTCATCCGTCAACGACTTGATCTGCTTCGCGACATCTGCAAGGGTGTCATAGTCATCCTCCTTCGGTGAAGATCCACTAAGAAGCTTTCCATAGTCAATGATGTCAGGCATAGATAGCTCAATTCCATCAAAGCCGGCTTTTCGAATGGCGCCAAGCTTATCGGGTAGACTGGCTTTGATCTTCATGGGAATACTGCATGATGCGAACGAGATGGGGATCTGAGACCCTTGGTATTGAATCACCATTTTGCTGGTAGGTGGTTTTTGAATAGTGTTTGAGGTGAGATGATGAATTGTTCAGGTTAAGATTGAATGATCCACGGAAGTTATGATGAAAAGGCTTCTGACGATGGTTGACGTCATTGTGACCGTCATCATGGCTCCATATACAGTTGATGTTTGACGACAAACAAACGTAATTCTGCAGCATTTACAATCCAGCAGAGCAACGTTTAAAAACATATGAGAGCAAGGTATGCACCCCATATCACGAATAATAGATAGAAATTCAACATTCACTTTTGTAGACTTTACCTATGTAACTAATAGCTAATACTTATTTATTGCAAACTCCATTAATCCATCCTAGACAGCCTCAGCTACAGCGTGGTGTTTCGATAAAGCGTATAGTATATGGGCAAGATATGTCAAGCAATGATATTAAAAGAAATCATTTCTATTAAATTCTCTGTCCTCACCCAATAGGCAAGTCCGAAAAGAATGGTCTCTCAAGAAGACCGTTAAGTTTGCCCTTGTTGATTGATAGTTTGAGCTTATGATATCTCTACGAGATATATCAAGCCAACACATCAAAAAAGCCCAATTGAGTCAGAGTTTAGGCAGAACCTACTGCCTGGGCTATTATTTACAAAGCCTCAACTAAGAACATCCTCTCAATTGATGCACTGTAAACCTTCGTAATGACTCAATCAGCAACCTTATTTGCAGCTTGGGGTGCCCTTGTAGAAGCACAAAAAGTAACTGTCACTGGTGTCCTTCATAATATCCACGGATGGCTCTATGACCATTGACATTCCGAGCAGGCTCTCAAAAGCAACCCAAGATCCGCTATACTTCCTTGCAATGATCTTTTGCCTCCATTGGTTCAGGATAGCATGGTTAGCATCTTGTTCAAATTGCAATGTACAGCCCTCTGGTATCGTCCTGAGTTCTACCTCGACGTCAAAGTAGTCATCCTTGGTGTTTCCCCCCAGCAGTATACATGGCCTGGCTTCTCGGCGGCTATGCATTCTTCCCACCAGCATCGCAGCCCATCCCACAGTCTCTTTATCCAAGCTTAACGTGATTGTGCCCTGATTCGACACGAGGATGTCACACCCGTATGAAGCCACAGAAGACCAACAGTCCTGGGGATCCAATGTCTTATAAATGGGTACGAACTTCAGTGTCTTTCCTGTTGGGTCTGCCCTATCGCTGATCACATTCCTCCTTGTCCATTTTCTAAACACAATAAGAGACTCTGACGGGAAGCCTTTGACAAAAGTTCTCGAAATAGTCATGGGACGGGGAGGGTAATGGTAACGAGAAGCATAAATCAGATTGCCCACCCTGCGACCCACAACGCAAATACACATGGCGTCTTTAATAATCGTGTAGTTTGTGTCGCCCGGTCCAGCTTCTAGCACCACGAACCAAGCCTTGGCATCTCTTAGACTTTCGACTGTAGGCATGGCGGGAAGTTGAATAGATAAGCCAGCATTAGTCATGGAGAAGACAGAAATGTTGCCGTTATCAAAATTATCAAACTTCCCAGCGCCCTCGAAAACAGTCGGCCATGGCGCAAGAAGGCCTGCCCAGTCATTGGGGACATCGTCGTTCCAGTCCCAGCAGAATATAGTGTGATCGTTGGAATTCCTAATGATTTCCTCTTGGAGCCGCAAGAATGCCCTCTTGCCTTCACCATACAGCAGTGGCATATTGATATCAAATATCCCAAGCATACAGTATGCCATATCCTCCGTGCGCGTTGTAGTTCTTCTTGATAACCACGACATTTTCTTTGCAACAGAAGCGTGATGTACGCTCAACCGACCATCGAGATATACATCATCAATCTTAGTTATGGATGTGATCAGACTGGCCAATGGTCCATCTTTTCTGCCAATTTCAGACCAATCAGCGGCATAAAAGATTACATCTTTTGGCGCTATGAGCTCTTGGAGTGTCCAACCTCGGGTGAACCAACGACTGTTTTGAATTTGCGCATGCAGTATCTCTTCACTTTGATTCGCGGTAGGAACCTCGACGAGATAGGCCAAGCAGATTTTGGACTTTTGATAGTATGCAAACATCGAGTTTATTGCCTCCGCCAACTCTGCTGAGCTGCTCTTGTCAATGCAGTTCGTATCAACCCAGATCCATTCAAGCTTATGAATTAAGGCTGTATTGCATGCTTTCTGGATCTTAGAAAACCCAGATTTTGAGGCTGCCTGTTGGCGATTCTGCCAATCTTGGAATGTGACTTCCTGGTCACCCCAGGCATGGGATAGGATCGCATAAGGCGGCGCATTGTTGTTGAAGAACTCGTGGAGCTCCAAAGTGCTTGTGTTGATAAGACGCATTGAAAGGGGTTAATCGGCAGCAATCGGACTTTGAAGATTGATAGAGACGTTTTTGGTTGAATAATAGCCTAGGCAGCAGGTTTTGCCTAAACTCTGACTCAATTGGGCTTTTTTGATGCGTTGGCTTGATATATCTCGTGGAGATATCATAAGCTCAAACTATCAATCAATCGATCGACGTTGTTGGTTGAATTGGCGGTCTGGTGAGTATGGCGTTGAAATTGTGGGAATCACCTCTGTTAGAGCATCGTCTTATGGTCTAGAGGGTAAAAAAGAAATCGGTCATCTTTAATATTTTGCCTTGATATATCTCGCGATAAACCATAAGCTTTCGGATTAAGTGGACTTGGAATGATCAATGTCCAGGCTCTTTTCATGATATAAGATGAAAAGCGGTGTAAGGTATACCGTAGCTAAGTCTGCCTAGCAACTTTTCCTGCGCCGTTGATTTGTTAGTAGTGTAATTTCCGTCAAGCCTCGTTTGTGATTTCTCACCTCATCATAGGGCGAGGCAGGCGTCGCAGTTGCATAAAACGACTTATACTGCACACACCGAGTGCTAGCACTAACTTATGCTAGCCTCGCTGCTGGACTAAATCACGTGTCGATCGCTTGGAGCTTAGCTCAATTCGGGTTACTCCGTAGTAGTAACCTCTGATTCGTTATCTCAACCTCACTCTCACAATGGCCCATGATGCGTAAATACATGAGCAAGCGGCAAAGACCCTGCGACTTCTGTCGTTCCCGAAAAACCGCATGCAGAATCGAAGCCTCTCCTCCATGTCGATTATGTCAACAATATGGGAGAGAATGCACTTTTGTGGAGGCAGCCCGACCTCGCAAGAGGCAGCAAACGACTGAGACCAGCCCTGAATATCTTAGAGAAGATGTCACAGATGGGCCGCCCAGTGGAGTTGTCGAGGAATCTGTCGTTCCCTTGGAACATGATATGATTTCCCCGACAGGCAGTGGTGCATTTCCCGATATCAACATGGACTTCCTTCAAGATCTCGACATAGATGGGCCTGAGTATCAGTTCATGTTCCAAACACCCGACAATAATGCTCCACCAACAGCAGCGGAATCAACAGATGGCTCATACAGTAAGATATATCCGCTCTTGGATGGACATGAAAATCTGCATCCAGAAACCCTTGGTCTGAGTGGAGATATGGACCCTTATCTACTCCAGCGATATCAGTCAGACGAGCATGGTACCTTCAAGTTCAAACAACTCGCCATTCGATCAGTGAACAACAGCCCGCCAGTTCGGTTTCTAATTTCACAACCATCACTGTTCGCTCAGAGTCGAAAAGAAGCAGGCCACAGTGGTGTGTCAATATCAGCACAGAGAGCAGAACTCGAGAAGGCAGTCTCACAGAATATGGGCAAGAGGCTGATAAGTCTTTATATGAGATTTATCGCACCTCATTATCCCATATTCTCAAGCGACTCTCCTCCTGATCCCGCGATAAGCGCACCTTGTCTTTTGGCAGCTATCTACTCAATATCCCTATCATTTGCCATGTACGACGACCAGCTCTGCATTGATATGGCCTACGATTCGCCCGATGCCGAGGACTTGGCGCATCTTATCAATACTGCGATTGCTTTCGACATTCACTCACCGAATATTGCTACCGTTCAGACTCTCTTCTTGCTTATCGTCAGACCTCCTTCAAATCCACTTGTATCAGACGCTTCATACCGATGGACTACTATGGGAACCCTCGTATCGGCAGCAGTGGATATCGGACTTCATCTTGACCCTTCGCTTTGGAATATTCCGTTAACTCAAATATGTGCAAGACGAAGACTGTCATTCTTCGTATTTGCTCAGGATAAGTGGCTAGCAGCGGCTTTAGGAAGACCGCCTCATATCAATCGTGCGAATTGGCTCGTGGATGAGTTAATCGCCCAAGATGAACATGCTTCTGGTCTCGATGAATCGCAATGGGCAGATATCATATCTTTCTTGGCACTCACATCTTCCCTAGCATCAACTCTTGATCGTCTTTAGTAAGTACTCTCTTAGGAACTAATATTTCTTGTTGGGCTGACCTTTCTCTTGTTCTCTTAGATCGTCAGGCCTTGTTCAGAGGCCGGAAGAGATGAGAATAACAGTGTCCCAGCTCTCTGAGTCTTTAGACCGCATTGGCTCTAACGGGACAAGGTTAATAGATGCTACCAACGACAAGTCGATGCCCGGAATAGCCATCAAACTTGGTTACTATTATACACAACTCCTGATATTGCGAGCTGCAGTGCACGCCCAAAACACTCATCCCCCAACAACCGACATCACAAGCCAATGGTCCCCACGTGACAGCCTCAAATCATTTCTTGAACAATTCTCCGACTTCGTCAAAAGCCTCAAGAGCGACGAGACGGCAGAGCACTGGCCGCCTTGGTGCCAAAATGCATTCACATCATTCTGCTTCACCATGTTGTTCATGTTCGTCTCAGCAGCGACCTATGAAGAAGCACTTTCCTACATGAAACTACTTGAAGCAACGCGGAAGCAAATGCGGCTCAAAGCTAACGCGTTTGTTGTCCTTCGATTGGGGCTTTTAAGAATGGATGCAATCTTTTGGCGAGGCGTTGACCAGGTTCTCAAGTTGGAGCCGCATGTGAAACTTGCTTTGGACACGTCAAAGCAGGGAACGAGTTGAGCCTCAACACCAAGCAATTATTCACAAACAAGCGTAATTGGTTTAGTGGTAAAATTCTCCGTTGCCATTCGAGCAGCGTCGGGGAGCCCAGGGTTCGATTCCCTGATTACGCATTGAAATGGCATCAGAAGCTGATGAAATATCTTTTTGCTTTATTTTCATTTCGATTTACCTCTATGTAATAGTGCGTCTTATAATAATGCCCTGGTTGGGATGGTGTTAAGAATATCCTCGATGCACTTAACGGCATCCAAAGCCATACCATAACCAGCTTGGAAACCTGTACCACCGGCACCGTAATTATGCACAATTACACGTCTTTCTCCGTTGACAGGGATCTCGTCCCTTTCAATTCGTGCGCCACCTTCGCGAGACGGTCGCATGCCCGCAAATGCAGCCAAGACTTCCGGCTCCTTTTGCTGCAGCTCTGTGCTGAGCTCTGTTGTCCTTTGGAGGATCGACTCGCTCTCTGAGGAATATGTTGCACTGTCGCTGTTCAATTTGTCAGTTTTCTGTCTAAGCTTCAGAATCGAGAGACTTACTCATTGCCCTTCTGCATATAGCCTCCCAAGATGACATTGCCATTTGAACCAGGCCTTGGAATAACATACGTCTCGTAGTCCTTGCCGTGACGCATAACGTTGGTACTGACGTGAGAAGCCCTCACGAGAAGGACCTGACCTCGTGTTGGATAACACTTCTCGTCTTGGACACCTGCAAGCGTCTTCGCCGCGTTACCCGTGCAATTGAAGACAACCTTTGTCGCCGAGTTTGCATACGCCTCGTGGATGCTTCCAAGCTTTCGGCGGATGAATCGCACGCCGAACTCGTCTCTCAGCCTTTTATACAGGTACAGGCAGTGAGCCGGCGCGTTGACTGTCAAGGTCGTAAATGCGCATCCAAATTTGACACCTTTGGGGAGCTCTCGAGCAGTCAAGGCCCGAAACTAGACAATAATCAGCATTTTGCTTAAATAGAAGAAATGTCCCGCTGCTATTAACTAACATCATCGAGATAATCTGCCATCGCCTTGATCTTATCATGCGGCACATTATCGTCCCAACACTCGATTGATGGTGTCCTCTTGACGAAAGACTTGTCAGAATCTTCAGCAGCAAGCTTCTTCAAGTGCGCATAGCCGTGACGATCCCATTTTATGGCATTGGCATCAGTACCAGAAATGGCGGAAAAGTTGCAACCGGCCCTGGACTCGTTAGAGCGTGTATCGTCAGACAAATATCGGTGGCTTACCATGGAGACGTGTATGACGGTGAAGTGTCACCAGGGAGATACTCAGCTATGACCGTGATGTTCTTTCCATAGCCTTGTTGAGAGAGAACCAGGGCAACATCGAGACCAATGATTCCCGCCCTGTAGCAATTATTAGTCAATCGTTCAAGGCTATAATGAAGCAACTGGCGTACCCAACGATGAGAATGCTATCAGCTGTCATGCTTTTAAATTAACCTTTCAATTGGACTATGCTTTGCAGAGAAGCTTTTTGAGTAGATGCAAGAACCTTTGTCAATTGACAGAGCAAATGAACTTTATCTAGACTGCTCAATCTTTTTGACGAAGCCGGCTAACAACCGCGGACAAATCCGATATCGCCTAGTCTCGGCCAACCCTGGTTCATTTCCATCGGCGTCGAACTTGATTGGTGGCGTTCGTGAAGTTGGCCGCGGGAAACATCCCTATGGCAAAGTTGGAGAGTCTGCAGATATGGATCGTACGATAACTCGACGATTTGTCGGCTTTGATTGTCGGTATCTGGCAGCATCGATATAATGGAGAGAGAAAAAAAGCAAGAATATTGTTAAATATGAGTCATTTGCAGTAGATCATACTACTGGTGTCGTTACAGGCGAGCCTTGATAGCATAGGGTAGTTCTGGCCATTAGCTCGCAAGCCAATTATCGCCATACAGAGTTTTTGCATTGACTCAAGTATTTATAGAACTCAGATATAACGCAAGTAGCAATATCAACGATATCTATTTTTATGTGCTAAAATCATGTACATTTCGAAGTAGCTCCGCCGTATCCTCAATTAACTCAAAACTCTTGGCCAATCCCCTCTCTGGGTCATTGTAGTGTACAAAGGCATGAGGACAGCTAGTATATCGCTTCATAGTGACCTCGTTGCCTCCATCTCTCAATAATTGACCGTAGTACTCGCCCTCATCTCGCTCCAGGTCAAACTCAGCTGTTACAATGTGCGCCCGAGGAAGATTCTTGAAGTTTGGAGCAATGACCGGTGTGAGGATCCACTCATTTTCTAATTTGTTCTCAAGCTCATCTGACGCCTATGTCAATGGTAATTCTTAGCATGTTATACCTGCACTCACTAGCATCTTCGCTGATCTAGTATTTCAAGAACCACTGTTCTCGTCCAAGAGGTCCCCATGGTAAGTCCTTCAGCTTCAACACACTCTCATAAGGACAATTTTCAGCCGTGAGCTGTTTTATCTTCGAGCTGCAGTAGCGCATATCTGTGGCTGGGACGATCATGAGTTGCAGTTTGATGTCAATGCCCTCGTCACGAGCGAAGTGGCCCAGAACAGCAGACATGTGGCCGCCAGCTGAGAGGCCGCCGAATGAGACACTCTTGGGGTTGATGTTGAGCTCAGTTGCGTTGTTTGCCGTCTGCACAGGGTTAGGTTGGGTTGAGATGCTATGCGGAAGTGTATCTCTTACCCATTTGACAGCATCCCAGCAGTCATAGATGGCTGTTGGATACCGAAACTCCGGACCCATTCTATAATCAACATCAATTATCTTGATTGATGCCTTGTTGCACATGTGTCGACACCACGTGGCTTCAGACAGAAGACCTCCGAGCACCCAACCTCCTCCATGAAAGTTCAAGTGAGCCGGAAACGGCCCAGGCCCTTCTGGAGAGTAGACTCTAATGGTGATCAAGCCTGGCGGTCTTGTGACTGGAATTTGTCTATCTTCAACATGAAAGACTTCGGGGCCTTTACATGTTGGATATGTGAAGCTGTACTTTGCTGGGTCGAGACGGTATTCCTCGATGCTGACTTCATCTGCTCGAATCATGGAGCTTCCGTGTGTATTCCATAATTTGCGCCATTCGGGATCAAGGCCTGGATATTCATCTGGTCTCAATCCCAAACGCTTCAGGCTTGAAAAAGAGGCTGCGACCTCTTGGGTAGTTGTCGTAGTGTAAGACATGGCCAAGACAAAACAAAAATATGATTCGTGAGTCAATAAAGTTCAATAAATGGTTTCTATCGAGATACCCTTCCTCATGAATACTTATTTTATCTGCCATGTCGTCCGTCTCCAACTTCGGTGTCAGCTCTGATTGGCGGCGTTCTCAATGCCGATCAACCACGCCATCTCCCAAGATAGCGTTAGATAGGCCGTCGAAGGCCGCCTATCAGAGTACGCGTGAGAAGAGATATGTCGACTGAGATCAACATGGAGAAGAAGACTGATAGCAATGCTGCTGATGCTAAGAGCGTTGCTGGGCATGAAGCGCAGTGGCAAGGTTTGAGAAGAGTGCCTGACAAGTTACCCAAGATTTCATTGTTAATCTTGGCTGTCGAGGTGAGTTTCAACAATCTTCCAAGCATCTGGGAATAGGAAACGGTGAACTGATAGACATTGTGCAGCTTGGTGAACGATTTACCTACTTTGGTCTCTCTGGTCCAATCCAGAATTACATCAAGTTTGTCATCACCGGTCACATTTGACCTAACGGTCACTAACAGTGCTTAGCAATCCATATGATCCCAGTTCCGATCTTCCTGGCGCCCTTGGAAAGGGTCAAGCCGTTGCCACAGCTCTCGGCAACTTCTTCAAGTTCTGGGCCTACGCTTCCACCGTCATTGGCGCCATTATCGCCGGTGACTCCACTCTCCATTTCAAGTATCCCATTCTCTATCTAACACTTAATCTCAAGACCAATATCTGGGCAAGTTCCGAGCAATCTGCTGCGCATGCGTCATCTATGTCATCGGCCTCGTCATTCTCGTCTCGACATCAACACCCACTTCTATTCTCCACAAGGCCGGCATTGGAGGTCTCATCGCTGCCAAGATCACTATTGGTCTGGAAACAAGCGGTATCAAGTCCAATGTCACACCTATGTGTGCTGAGCAGTATCAGAATTCGCATCCGGTTCTTAAGACTCTCAAGTCAGGAGAGGAGGTCATTGTTGATCCGGAGCTCACAGTGCAAAAACTCTTCATGTGGTAAGTATCTCTTCTACCCAAAGTTTCAGATCTCTTTGCTGAGTAATGTTAAGGTTCTACTGGGTCGTCAACATCGGAGCCTTGTCACCTCCTCTTATCACGGTCAATGTCGAAGCCCACCATTCATTCTGGCTGGCGTACTTGGTCCCACTAATGTGAATCCCCACACCTCTCTCCCATATCCTGAATTGTCTTCTGATATTGCTTTTCGCAGTGCCATCCTTATCTCCGCCGCTGTGTTCATTTCTGGCCGAAACAAGTACATCCGCGTCCCTCCAGTTGGCTCAGCCATCCTCGATGCCTGCCGCACGACCAGTATCACCATCACGGAGAAGGGCTTCAATAACGCTATCGCGAGGGGATAAAGACTAGGGCTTAAAGCAATACAAACGTAAAGAATATATATAAATATATATAAGGGCTAAATATACCTTACCCTCTCTACTGCGCACTGTACATCTTTACCTGCATCCTTTCTGATCCTGCTTTGAGACTGAGGTAACTTTCTGCGTGCCTATATAAGAAAGGGAAAGAGATGAATGGACTTTCTCATGACCGACTACCTAAAGTGAAAGAGCATTCGAGACTGATGGTGTCTACCACCATTCCTGCGACCTGGCAGTAATGACATTTCTATAACATTTATTACACTTATAGGAAATTAAAAATATATATAATTTTGAAATAGAAACTTAAAAATATATAATGGTACTGTAAGGTAAATGCCATGCCAGTTCTAGGTCTCTGTCAAGAAGCTTAGAGGAACTTTGAGTCTTGCTGCAAGGTAGCTTGTTCTTTCCATCATAACAATCACCACGCAAGTCTCTTTGGAAGTATGCTCGATGATAGCTTCCCAATTGTACGAGAGTAACGCGGATTGTTATCTTCGATGTTGTTCCTCATCACTTGTTTTTCCTCCTTCAACCTCTCCACCACCACCACCACCACAACCATCAACAACAGCAACCCCCGCAGCAGCAGCAGCAGCAACAACAAAAACAACGATGTTAGTATTACTGATTTGATCTTCATTGCTTTCGTCTACAAATACCCCAAGTCTCTTGCTCTTGGCTTCACCGAACATGATCTTCTCCATCACGACAAGCCCTCTCTTCCATCCCAATAAGTCTTCTCTTCTATCACAACAACCCCTTCTCTTCCATTACAGCAAGCCTTCTGTTCCACCATGACAAAACTTATCTTTTTGAAGATTTAAATCTCGAAAGCTATCACGCTTCCCCTTATGTATATTTGACTCGGCAATAGCTAATAATATGACTTTTATAGGCCGGTTTTACGTTCCGGTCGTGTCGTCTCCTGGGCCGAGGGCCGTCGCCGCCTCCTGCCCCTGATCCAGGCGGCAAGGGCCGAGGAGGCCCGACTCCTCGTTTGGTGGGGTTCGGGGCCCACCAAGGAGGAACAGGACCGTCGCCGGTGGCGATGGTGGCGTGCCCTCGGCCGCAGGGACCGGCTGATGCAGATCTGGGATACCTGGTTCTAATATTTCCTGGATGTTCTTGTTCTTCCCCTTCTACTTTATCTGCTGGAATCAGATGTAGAACAACCTCATCTCTCAAGCCGGAACTATGGCTCTTCACGGAACTCCTAACGATCTTCTCCAGAACCTAGACCCAATCGCCCTTTGCTTCTTCATTCCCTTCCTCGACTGTAAGTCCTCACTTGTTATCTCTACGCGAATCAGGTGCTAATAAATGATGCCTCAGTGATCGTATACCCTCTTCTTCGAAAGTACAGAATCGACTTCGACCCTGTGACCCGCATCTTCATGGGTTTCATGTTTGCTTCCATCTCAATGGCCTACGCATGCGTTCTTCAGCATTACATCTACAAGTCACCACCAAACAGTATCCATGTCTGGATTCAAGCTCCGTCTTATATCCCTGTGGCCTTATCTGAAGCTTTCGTTATCATCACAGGCCTTGAACTCGCCTTTACCCAGGCAACTAAAAAGTAAGAATCCATCATGCCTCAAATATCCATTACATGCTGACTATTATCTCGTAGCCTTCGATCTGTCATCTCAGCTCTGTTCTGGCTGACCATCGCCGTTGCCGCCGCGATATGCATTGCACTTGGTGCAGTTTCTCAGGACTCTTATCTGGTGTGGATGTATGGAGCCGTAGGAGTTTCAGGGTTTATTGCTGGTTGTGCCTTTTACGCCTGTTTCTATAAAGGGCGAAAGCAACACCTCTCTCGAGATGAGGAAGGTAGTTTGGAGAAATAGGTTTTGTGAAGCCAGCCTTGCGTCCTGGGATTATAAAGCTATGGAAGCGTGAGCTGTTATGTTGAGCTATTGAATAAATTTACATATTATTGACATAAACTTCCAGCAAACTTTTAGTTGGAGAGTCATCGAGCTTCTTTTTATCGCTTATCTGTTTCGGTCTAGTTCCTTGATATTGTTATTCGATTCTTGACTTTCCCGTTCTCTTACCGACTTGGGCTGAGATTGTACCCGTACGTACTTGTGCATATATGAAATACTATTTGTTATATCCTTGACTCTTTTCATATCCTGCCGTAGAGAAATATTTCCCCATCATGGTACCTAGCTCTAAGCGCAAGCCTTATTCGAGATATAGAGTAGAGTAATCATTTGCGTAGAGATTTACTGCTGCCCTAGCTGAACGCTAGGGTTGATGAGAAAGGTTTCCCACAGAAGCTTAAGCAGGCGAAGCAAAATCCATTGCTCCATCTACACATATCAAATAGATAAATGGGCTAAAGTCTAATGTAAATAGTCCTGTTAAGTTTCATACAGTCAATCCATATTTAAGATCTAAGAGAACTAGTTAATAACCTTTTTGTTAACCTTTAAGGTTAGAGCTTTGATTCAGCAACATGATTGCAAATGTGTGTGTGTGTGTGTGTTTGTGTATGTTATGAATCTTATTTGCAGAGTTTAAATACCCTCGATGAGTCAGTGTGCGAAACCTTATCAGCTCTTCACTATAAATATTATCTTTTTCCACTGTCTGATTCGGAAACTTCTACACTTCTACACTTCACTTCTATATTCCTACATTCCACCAGCTACAAGCTAAACCACCAACAAGATGACTAGCTGGTACCCTTTGCCTGCCGAGGTGCGTTGTTTAATCTTGAAGGCACTGGCTGCTCACGACAACATCGCACCTTATGCCTCTGTTTCAAAAGAATGGAGAAATTTCGTCGAGAAGAGGGCCTTTGCTCACCTCAAGGTCCATTCTTCATGCCTTGACCATCTGGAGCAACTTAGCGACCACTACAGGGGAAAGGTTGAGCATATATGGCTTAACATAGAGCTTAAACGATATACCTGTCGAGTCTGTCGGAAGCACGAGTCGTTCTCATGGCTTTGTGGCAACGAGAGAATCATTCGAGCAGCAATCTCGAGACTATTCTCCATCTTGTCCAGCTGGAACGGTAATTTGACATTAGAGATCAACGCATACTCGCCTAGCGACTCGGAGCACTGGTTTAAGAATTGTTACTTTGGAGCACCAAACGAGGATAAATTTCATTGCCTCCCGTTAGATCGCGCAACGGCAATTCATGATCCAAACCATGGATGGTTTGAAGGCCGTGTAGTTGAAGCACCACCCGATAATGCCTTACGACGACCTTTTGAGCTAGGTGAGTCAGAAATTGAAGGAGAACTCCCTTCAGTACCAGCCGTCACCAAATTCGTTCTTCGTCGACAGTGCCGCCGTCAATTCAGTCCTGGGTCCTTGTTATACCTCTGGTCAAAACTTCCCCGTGTGGAGGAAATTGTATATGAACCATGGCAGTTACACTATGGAGCAGTGCAAGATATATGGGATCGAGGTAAGAAGCTATATCCAAACACAGAATCCTATAATACTAACATAAACGACAGATTACACGCATTTGATTGATCGACTTCCGGCAAATATCAAGCGAATCACTATATTGGAAGATTTTAATCAGAATTATCTCGAATTATTTGATCTTGCCCGAAGCTTGTTCTCAGACCTTAACCCTGGACGAGTCAGAATTCCAAAATCTGAACTCGGTGTCGCTTTCGCACTCAAAAGTCAGCAACTGGAACATCTTTCGGTCGCTTTCATGATTGATGTCCGTCATTTCTTCAAGGCTTGTCAGCCTGATTGGCATTGGCCTAAGCTCCAATCTCTGACTTTAACATCCTCGTCAATTTCTAAGGCCAACGCCCACAAGACCAACGAAATTTTACGAGACGCAGCACAATTTGCACTCAACATGCCAGAGCTCAAGACACTGACTCTATGGTACGGAGCAAGAGGACAAGCTTCTGCTTTTACATATTGCCGAAAGGATACTATGATATACTGGCGAGGAACGCGGGATTTGAAGCTGGAATCTGAGACTATCCAAGCTTGGGAGATGGTGGCTGAGAAATATGTTGGACGGGTGCTCGGTGTCCAGAAAGAGCTGTTTGTGGAAGAGATCACATCTCATGGTGACGCGATTCATCATTTAGGTCTGCATCATGTTATTGACAGAGTGTCACTGCAGCAAATACGCGCAGAGAATAGGATCTCTTGGCTCCCATGAAGCCCATATGCTCTGATTTGCGGTAGAGCCCAAAGGTCGTTGGGTCTATGGACCTGGTACAAAGGGCGAAAGGGTATTTTGATGCTGAGTTGGATAGAGTTAATATCTGGTGCTTGTTTCATAGTTGTTATTTAATGTACGCTAATAAACTATGGACTTAAATCCCGTAGTACTCGACTGGTCACATCACCCTCCCCATTTAAATCGGCACCTCGAATGGGACATTTCCCCTCGCGTTGAACCATTCCCATGTATTCTCTGCGACATTTCCGGGATCTTTCTCATTCTTTCCAGGAGAGACATCGCCTGTGTCATTGATGACACCAATGCGGACTCCACGCGGCCCATATGTCATAGACAGGCTTTGAACTAGATTGCGTTGGGCAGCTTTGGCAAGTGACAAGGCAAACATATCCGGCCTAGGCTCAGAAGACAACATCGAGCTCGTCACGATCAAAGCTGGTTTGTGGGCTGGTTTCATCTCTGCCAGATCAAGCAAGCCCGGCATCAGTCGCTTTATCAAAGTGTAAAGTACCGACACACATATCTAGATATTATCAGCCATTCGTTCACTCAAGTGATATTTCATGAACCGTTACTTTGAAGTCGTATTCAATATCCTCAACACGATATTCGAAAAAGGATGACTTTTGGACTCGTGCGGCGTTGTAGATAACACACTCAATATTACCCATCATTTTTTCAATATGAGTCACAGTGGATAGGAGCACACTCGTGTCGGTGACATCCAGAGCATATGTTCGTATGTCAACACTGTGACCCGCTGCCTTCAGGATAGCAGCTTTCTCAACATCCAGCTGCTCAGCTTTTTGGGCGACTAGAGCAACATGTTGATAGCGCTTTACTGCGAAAAGAGTCGTGATTGCATGGGCAATTCCGGGCCCGGAGCCGATGCACAGTAGGGTTGGCTTAGACGGAAGCATTCTGAATGATTGAAGAATTACGAGTATTCTACAGTGTCTCTTTTACCAATTGAGATTGACTCGCCTTATATATGTAAAAACAGAAATGATTTGACACACTTCCTGCGTCAAGAGCTTTAAAAACATTAGTTATTATCTACCGGACTGGATCTTGCGACAATATCTCGGCACCATGACGCCTATCTGACGCCTCATCCAGTGTTGTTTGTCTTGACGTGGATTTGCGTTGCGCCGAGACCCACAATTAGTGGACTGTCGTGGAAGCTTTTGGTAGAAGCTTAAATCGTGGAAAGATTACATACAGTGCCCGTGGGGGATTCTCTCAAAGACGAATGAACTCTAGACAAGGCCTTGGCTAGCTCCACACCACAGGAGGAATCCATATGGGGTACTACCCATGGGCTTATCAAAGGTAATACTCGCAGATACGACGAGTTGGAATACCGGATATCTCTTATTCTCTGCGTATTTGGAGAGAGGGGAAGAGGCATTTAATTGTACCATTTATACTTTGTTCTTGGTACCTATCAATGCTAGAAGAAGTCCCACCGATTTGCTCATCAATGCCAAGCTGAGGATCGACTTGTCCCGGGCGCCAGTATAGAAAGCACTAGACTTTTTGATAGGCTGGGTGATACTAAGGCCCGTTTTTAATCTTGTTTAGAAGCAAAGATCTACAGCTCCCCCTTGGCGATCTACGGTGTGTACGACTGCATGCGAATGTAGGCATCAAGATATCTACTTTATTATTACGTTTGTATGGATTAAGTTAACGCATTTTCTCAGACAAGATATGCAAATAATAAGGGCATTGTTAATGCTGCTGTTACATTTCGATGGAGGAAACATTGACATTTAATGTCTTCAATTCCAGAGACGTATGGGTCAGGATAGTTATCGTCCTTTAGCAAATCTTTAGGTTACAGTATTGAATAGACCGAAATGTGTGACTAGTAGCCTTAAAGATGCATAGAATAGCTAGTATTACGGTATTTGCCTTGAAGAAAGACATAATACTGCCAACTGCCTTATTTGGGTCTTCTTTATCCCCTTGTCCAGCCCACGCATATCTATAGCATTACATCAGTGCCTCCCGTCGCACAAAGTCCATGAAAACTCACCAATGCCTTCCTCCCATAACATCTATCGGTAGCATCGACCGGGACTGCAATATCGAGCAGTATTCTTACAGCATTCCTTCTTGCAACATTTCTTCGTCCGGCAGCAGAAATTTCCGATGGCGCACTTTCGGGGGAACTTGGCAGATCAGACTTTGGCCGCTAGCTGAAGAGCTTCGCCGTGGGAGAGACTGTAGCCATCTTCACCAGACGTTGCAAGATCTGGAAGTCCTTCTGCAGTGCTAATGGCAGGGCCGGCGGCGGCGAGGGGGATGAGTAGGAGAAGAGTGAAGGCGAGCTTCATGTTGAAAGGGATGCTTAGGTAAAAAATCGAGGAAGAGAAGATGAGACGTGGCACCTCGTCAATGTAGGGGAGATTGAGGGTGCCGGCAGTGGAATTCCAGGTCCTTTATACCTGGCCGACAGCCTGTATTCGGGTAAGATTGGGCCGTTGTTAGCCCCAGGTGACTGCTGAGAGACTGGGATAGACCCACCAATTCTCGTCATTGCATTTGCGCGCCTCACCTACCTAAAAATGGCATGGCTGGGTCTATATGAGGTTACATCAAGGGGCATAAGGCTGGTTTTACATAGAGAGTTGGATGATCATGATCCACTCTTCGATTAAAGCTGAAAATTAGCTTCGTCTGTGCCGCCTGACTACAGCGACTAGCTCGCAGACATAGCAGTCTACAGGGTCTTTGGTGGTACGATTTGAAGCAATTAATAACTCAAGCTTTTCTTTATTAGATCCCTGAGGGATGTTGGGCACAGGGAGAGCGTCACGACCGGTCCATCCATGTTTATTGGCTGGATAAAGACACGGGCAGCAGTGATAGGCCGGAAATTTAGAGTTAAGCTTCTCCGCAAACTGTAGATTAGAGAGTGATGTCTACACAAAAAGTCAAGAGATTCTATATGTCTGAGAGACGAGATATGTGACTGCGTAGGAAAGATGTACTCTGAGGAAAACATATCAGCCGGCTAGAATAGCTGAAGGGTCATTGGTTCATTTAAGCCTCGACAGCAGCCCCTCCAATAGGAACCTGGTCTTCGTCGCATAAATTACTCAGCGAAACCAACCCCCCTCAATTATTACAGGGCGTTAGAACCGATTGTTCGTCTGAAGTGCAAAATAAGCAACAATCCTAATAAACGCAGAGATGTCAGATTCCTTGGCTACTCTCATTTTCGAGGCTAGAGGCAAGCGATATGTCACCACAGGAGCCAATGCTGTATGCAGGTCTGCTCATAGTGACCGAAAAGCACAGGGCTGACATGAATCGATTTAGTTCCGGTGCAACGCTAAGAACCCCCCCTTGAAATCTTTACTTGTAACCGTTATCACTAGACCTGACGGTGTACCTCTGACCAAGGAGTGGGTCAAAAGATACCTAGAAGATCTAGACAAATGCGATGTGTATGACCGAAAACCTTTTCTTTCAGGTGTCTACATCTTCTCCCCGAATAGAAAAGATGTTATTTCGAGAGAGTACATAGAGTACCTGAAAGAGCTTGGGATGTGGTGGCTGATTAATAGGCTTCAAGACGGCGAGATATCTCACCAACTAGGCTCTTATTTCTATAATGACAATATATATCAGAGCGTTTCACGCTTATATGATGATGATATAGGAGCTTTCCTGTCTTCATTGAAAACCAACTCAGACGTGTAAGTATCGTGTTCGCTTAAGATCGCACTTATCACTAATGTTAAGAAGATCACGGTTTACGGAGGTTGGAGCAGCTGGTATCAGGAATGGCTGTCTTGCAATTGCGGTCCCGTCACGAGCACCAACACTTGTGACCAATTCTCCCCCAAACCTCCGCATTGCTGTAAAAGACTGCTTCTTCCTCCGTGGCATGAAAACATCACTCTGCAATCGCGCTTACTACGAGATAAGCGAGCCTGCAACTTTCACAGCCGATGTTATTCAGGCACTTATCAACGACGGCGCGCACATAGTGGGATTGACAAAGCTCAGCTCTATGATGGCCCGGGAAGAGCCAATGGATGCTGTCGACTACCCAACAGCCTTCAACCCTCGAGGGGATGGGTATCAGTCTCCTGCTGGAAGTAGTAGTGGAAGTGCTGCTGCTGTAGCGGCTTACGACTGGCTTGACTGCGGGATCGGTACCGACACAAGCGGAAGCGGTCGTCGACCAGCCTTGGCGAATGGAGTCTGGCAGTATCGACCTTCTCGTGAAGCCGTATCATTGAGGGGCATGGCCAAGACTTATGCTATGTTTGACGCGCCCTGTGTATTCGCCAGAAGTCTTGATATCCTACGACGCGTTGCACACACTTGGATTCCGCCTTCATCCTCACCTACATGTGAGCCAACGAAGGGACCATATCGTCTCATCTATCCGGTAGACTATCTCCCAACAGAAAACCCGGACCAGATGAAAATTATAAACTCTTTCATTAAAGATATTGAGACTCATCTTCCGGCTACTATCATCCAATTTTCCATTCGAGTCTCATGGCAATTGTCACACCCGCCGAATACTCCAGATGATGTCGAGACGTATCTCGATGATGTTATCCGGAGAACCTTTTACCATCAATTCTACCACTCAGCTGATGGTTTTAGAAAGATATATGCCCAGAAACATAACGGTCGACTGCCATATGTGATTCTCTTTGTTCAACGAAGATGGGCTCAAGGTGCTTCTGTGTCCGATGCTGAACACGAGGAAGCTACTCGGCGATTACTTATTTACAAGAAATGGCTTAACGAGCAATTGTTTGGAGACGGCAACTTTGAGACTTTTGTCATTCTTCCCGTCGCCACTGCAAAGCCAGTCTACCGTGATGAGAAAACAGAATCACCTGAGAACCAGTCCGCCTTCGACCAACTCTTTCTCTCACCAATCCTGGGTGCGCCCGATGTTGTTGTACCAATTGGAGAGACACCGTACCACTCAAGAATCAGCCAGCAGACTGAGTATCTGCCTGTAGTAGCGAATCTCGTTGCGGCACCGGGTCGAGATCATGAGCTTTTAGAAGCCGTGGAAACAATCCTCGGGAGGTCCGGAAGACCCAAGTTGGTTTCCACTGGATCTAGAATGTTTAACCCATGAGATTTCCGCTCAAATTGCAGCGCTTTGACAACTCTACCGGCGTTAACGACTTTCAAAGGTCCGAGCTAAAGTGTTCGCATTCACTAAAACTTTTCAGCTTTGGATAAGCTTAGAAAGTGGGCCAATTGGCGGAGATAGAATTTCAGGGGGTCCTGTCTTGAACCTGGAGATAGAGGGTCTAGCCAGTGCGGCTGAGGGGTCTAGATCAACGCCTCTCTAAACTATTGATTCGAGTATCGACTGAAATACCGAGTGCACGGGATGTTTATCGCCACTGATTGTCTATAATAAACAGACGCAGTCCCACTCAAGTCAACGGCTTCGCAGTCGCAGATCTGTGTTTTAACTTCAGCACTTGTGGTGCTGTTTCGACTTCTTCAGCAACACAACATAACCACCCTAGATCAATATCGCGACCATGGTCAAGTTAGCCCTTCTTAGCTGGTTAGCGGCCGCTGCCCCTGTTTTCTCCGCTCCCGCCGATGTCCTCAGCCCTCTCGATGCCCGAGCCTGCACTACCCCAGCAAATACGCTTAAAAACCCCAGCTTTGAGTCTAGCACTTTTAGTAACATCACCACGCTCTTTTGCTACCACCATCGTCTCCATGACTAATCTAATGCCATTCAGGTCCTTGGGAGTTCAAACCCACCTACATCAAGCTCGGCAGCGCAACAGTTGTGAAAGGCGGCTACAAAAGCAACAAGGCCATCCAAGCATGGGGAACATCCGCCATCAACGATCCCACGAGCTATAATAAACTTTACCAGACCTTCAAAATCTGCAAAGCCTCGCGCTTCCAGCTTTCATGGTCTATGCTTCTCCCCAAAGATGGCTGCAAGTACACAGCACCTAGCAAGCCTGGTTTATTCGTCCAGGCCAAAGCACCCAATGGTTTGTCGTACCCGATGGGCTCTTTTAGCTTTGACACCAAGACGTTCAGCAGCACCATTTATTCGCCGAACAAGAAGGGTACTCATAGTGTTGACCAGTGGGTGAATTTTGCCGCGGACTTTCCCAACTCGCAGACTGGTACTTGGACAATTTCGATGGAGTGGTATGTTTCGGTGCCTGGATCCAAGGGCAGCAAGACGTCGACACTGAAGTTCAAGATGGACAATTTTGTCGTCAAGCCCAAATAATGAAAAAAGGCCGAACAATATGAGCTTATTACCATGATACATACTTTATGCTGGAACAATCCTATGTCTTTTAGCGTATAACGAGCAGTCAGTATCATCTTAATAGCAGTCTTGCGTTGGTGAATTATGTGGCTCACCCAACCCGCGCACATCAAATAGTCGTCCATTCCGATGCATTGGTTCCGGGCTCGGATGCATGTCCTCCAGAACACAACAATGGTGCATAATATCGATAGTATCACTGTCGTAATAAGTAGAGCGAGTGCCAGACCTTGAGGTTGAACAGTCTGCGAATCGGTATCTGAAGCCATGGAAGGCAATATCTATCGGGAACCTCACGATTTCCAGGAGCGAGAGAAACCCACACGCGGCGTGACTGTTTTAATGCACCTTAATTTTTTGAATCGATGATCATCCTTTCAATATCAAGGTGACTTTTGTCGTCCCCCAGGGCTGTCGTGCTGTTGGTCCTGTCCACCAACGAGCCTGGTGGAGCTGGGCTTCACTTAAATTTGGCCTCTGAATCACTCAGATACAGAGCCTAGAGCGGGTAAAACTAGTCCCCGTTGTGATCCCCTGTCCCGTTGGGGAGGATTTGACAGCCGTGCAGATCATTCTAGTAAAAATCGCGATGATTTCAAGTAATTTTGCAGATGGAGCCCTACAAGGTTGATTGTAGCACTCACCCAGCCGAGTTGTGTGAGGTTATGCATCCTCGTGTTGGGTGACTGCAGGAAAAAACTGTTACCCCCTTTTCCTGGTCTGTGAGTCTTAGGGAAACTGAGCAATTAGTCTAATGAACAACATCAAAGAGACCTACCTGGCCTCTTATGTCAAGATTGAAGATGAATTCATCAGTTATACGGCTTTGTAACAAACATGTTCTTCTACCTCCCACTCGAAGTTGATAGATACCGCATTTAATACCCGCTCCTCGCCTGACTAATAAACCACGACTGATCAAATTACTCTTCCAGAGAGGTTCGCATCATCATACGATGATATTTCCCGGCAAGAACACGCAGGGGTAGGACCAACAGCAGCTCGCTTAAGTACTTTTACAACCATTAACCCCCACAAGAGGTAAGAGATTAATGATTATGTGACATCATTCATCCTACACGGACTTTGCCCGCTTTCATGTATGCAGCTCTAGTACCGGCAGAATCATACATAGATAAATGCCAGACACTTGATGCGGCGACGTTGCTTTTTTATTTGTTTCCCCTTACGGGGTTGCTTTTCTCCGCTGCCTTCTCGTTCAATCATGTCTTGCTCGGTAAAGGATCGCTTCGCCATCGTCACTGGTGGTGGCTCTGGTTAGTGCTTTCTTTGTCTTTTTATCCAGTTGGCAAACATACTCATTCGTATTGTTAGGTATCGGCCACGCACCGGTTCGATTGCTTCTTCAAGCAGGATGCTCCGTCGCCATAGCGGATGTACGTCTTCGCCCTGAAGCTGAGGCAACCATCAAAGAATTCTCTCATTCTCCTTCCGACGGTAAACCCTCGGCTATCTTCTGCCAAACTGACATCTCCGACTGGGCCCAAATCTCAGCACTATGGAAGACGTCTCTTGGGAAATTCGGTCGCATCGATATTGTTGTGAACTCTGCTGGAGTATATGAACCACCGTCAAGTTCCTTCTGGAATCCGCCAGGCATTTCCCCTCTTGCCGAGGATCCTGAGGATGCCAAGGTTGGTCAATACAAGACCTTTGCGGTCAATACGATCGGGCCAATCAGACTAGCGCAGATTGCAATTGACTATTGGCAACAACATCCAGAAGCTCAAGGCAATCTGTTATTTGTCTCTAATATGGGCGGTTATATGCATTCTATGCAAACGCCCTTGTATTTTGCGAGCAAAGCTGCTCTTGTTAGCCTGGTGAAGTCTCTGGGCGGGTTGAAGAGGGCACTAGGTATTCGCAATGCTGCTATTTGCCCCGGCCAAGTTTTCGTAGGTCTATCTTGCACGCCTTCACAAGACTTACTGACAAGTATTTTCAGACACTGATCTTTGATCAAGAGTATTGCCGCGATAGACTCCAGCGTGGTGACGTCGCATTGGAACCATCACAGGTTGCCGAACTGATTGTGAAAGTGCTTCAAGAGCCTCAATATGGAGATGGAAACATGGTTGAGGTCATGATGATCGGATCTAAAGAAGATCAGTCAATCCATGATCGTGAAGTAGGATTGGAGGCTTTGTACCCCACAGTCGGTCCTCTAGATATGGGAACACGAGCCATGGCCGAGGAGTTAAAGTTCCTTGAGAAAGTGAAGGAGAAAGGAATGAGGCCTTCATCTTCGACATAACCAGATACTATACTAAAACAATGTCCGAGACTTGCAAGCCCTCCAGTAATTCCTTCACATGATAGGCATAAGCCCTAGAGTCCCCCCGCAGAGCCTCTCCAACTGAATCTTCTTCCTTCCTGACTCGTGAGATGAGCCTAGAATAATTGCTCCTTAATAAAGCATCGTGGCTAATCCTAACATGACCTATTCGCTCATAGCAATTGCGTTCAGACTTCTTGATAACGTGAATACCACAAAAGGCAAAGTTGTTTTCGACATTAACGCCAAGGGGAACAACAAATCCTCCTACAAGAGGGGGCCATTTTGTCGGCGATGAGTCTTCAGGGTTATCGGGCTTATATTCACTCACGCAGAGGCCTCCGATATGAATGTCTTTCACTGCGGTAACAGTGTTGCAGCCATCGCCATTCCATAAGCCCATAGCTGTGACATGGCTCGGAAGTAAAGCCGTCGCTTCCATAAGCGGTGCTCGCAGGCTGATCGACGACGCAGAGCAGTCTCCCATATGGCTTGGCCCTTCAGGTATATAGCACACTTGTCGCACCATAACAGAACAAAGTGGGCTCCAAACCCCATCCCACATCACCTGTGACTGCACAGAGGCCCAGGACCACGAAGGGTATCGAGCAAGTCTCTTTTTCTTGGCATTTGGCGTAGGCCAGACCATCCAAACAAGATCAAGTGGGAGGTGCTTTTCCCATATACCGGCTAGATATCGATTATCTGGTCGGATTCGCTGCAGACGCTGCGCGACGCCAGCCAGTGCTATTGTCTTATCAGATTCGTACGTAAGCTTGAGTCTGGAATACTCTTGAACTGTTCTATGCCATGTAAACTGGTCCTTGTCATGAGGGACATCAGAAACACAAGTAAACAGTGTGGGCTTGAAACTTTTGCCGTCGTTGTAGTCTCGGTCATTAGATCCACTTTCACTTCGCTGTGCGGCCTGGCATACCCAGATTACCTCCTCTTTGCAGAAATGTAATACCCGCGGTGATAGTCTCATCTCTTGATAAATCCATCCACGGTTTAGCAGTGGATAGTTATCATTATTTTCCAATTGCGTCCAGTGATCTGGAAATAACGGGGGGCGTTGACGAACGTAAATGTCTTGATATCCAGGAACAAGCTTAGCTAGGTAGTGATAATTTGTTTCTGAGAAACACCCTTGAGATCCGTCGCTGGACTTTGTAGCTGCGATAGTCAGGAATGAGTGCTGGTAAATATCTGCCATTTGAGCTGCCTGCTCTCTCCAGTCCTCATCACTATCCTGGATGATACAAAGCGAATCAATCCAAAGACGGAAAATTCCAATGCTGCGGCATATATCTATGGCGTCGCGGAATGTTTTCGGTAGTTCGTTGAAGGGGACTGCGGCCTTGAATTGTTCCACTGATCGTGTCGTTGTCTTCACAATTTTGACGTTTGTACCCCAGCAATGGCTCAGACAAGCATAGCGGAGCTCTTGACCAATATTCTCTCGGAGGATCACCTTTCCATTACTCAAATCGAGCAGTCTCTTTGGGCAAACGAATGCGCCAGACTGATCCTGAATCTGAGATCGGCAACCCTCATGATTGGTCACACACTCGTTGATCCAGGAATTGAGGGTGCTCATCGTCGTTTGATACTCTGTAGTGCTAGGGAAATTACTTAGAACCAGTTGTCTAACACCCAGTCCGGCGTCCTCATAACCTGCAACAAGAATTGTCAGCCTAAAATAAACAATATCCGTTCCTAGTCATTAAACAGAGAAACGTATCAACAGACTCTCATTATGGTAAACCCAGAATATAGGCAAATAATAGAGACTTGCCATGCTGGTTAAAAACTTCCAAAAGGAGCTCGCCACCGGACCATTGAACTTTACTGGAGCCGTCAGAAAAAACAGCGACTTTCGTAATGTCTTTAGCTTCGATGTGTTCCGCTCCCTTTCTAATGCACTTCAATGCAAGCGCGCAACGCGGACAGTTGGCCTGAGCCGCCTGTAATAGTTCGTTGTATGCACAGCCATTACCGCTGCCATCAGGAGGCGAATCAGGGATTTTGCAAGCAGGGCAACTCATTTGAGATAAAAGAGGTTTACGATATGTATTGAGATGATGTGTAATTGACTAGCCCGCTCTCTTTATGCATCCCACTACCTCAAGATAAATTCTGGTAGTTCCCAAATCTGCCTTATCAGGCTTACTGATATGATGGCTGACAGCCCTTTCAAGCCACAGTATTATTGAAATGTTGCGGGGTCAGAGTTTTAGCGTCTTCACAATGGCCACCTGAAAAGTCTCCGTCAACCTGCGGAGATTAACCTAACTCTCCTATTGGCGAAGTCTCACCCTATACCAGCATATCAAGTGCCAGTTCTCTGCCCGTAACAAGAAAAATTCTGTATAATCCGTTTATTTTGTCGTTTGGTAAGTCACTTATGCGTTATCTAAATGTTCCTTTGTTTTTGTTGCCGGTTGCGACATTGCCAAGTCCATTCTAGCTGCAGTATTGTCAAACTGATTGAACTGGGGGTACCAATTGTCTTATCCAGATCAACTACCATAAAGATATTTTCTAAAACAAATCCCTTCGAAAAACTACATTCTCCATGAAGATTTAATCGGGGAAAATTCTGTCTGACATGATGTGATAGTAGGACGTGCTGAAACGACGTACTCGGCATTTCGAGCTAGCTATCTGTTTTCCCTGCATAAGTGTTACAACCCCCCTTGCCTGGCTTCCAAGTAAGATAGACTTTACGATACCAGCTACCTCCCTGGCTGCATAGGCTTTTTGTGATGAGGATGCAGTCTGAGTCATACCTCTGGAGGAGGGACCAGTATTGTCATAGACAAAGTCATACTTATAGAACTCTGACTACCAAAACAACGAACAGTGCACAGGCTTAGATGCTCGTCCCTGAAATGTTCCAACAACGCATGCAGATGCTGTGTTTACTCTAAACGAAGGTATATCGAAACTCTGTGTTTCTCGGCAGTTATAAAAACTGCAACCTCGATGTAAGTAGCAGCAACCATCAAATTAGAAGCAACCCGAAGCCGAGGGTTTGACCCCTCCAAGCAGCAGCCATCCGGCATCGAGTTGAAGCCGGAAAGACCTATAGACAAAGCAAATGTCACATCAAGTACAGAGCTAGTGCTCAAATAAGTACAGGGAGAGCTAGTCAAGCCTGAGGGCAAATTTCGGGCTCTCCAGACCGCAAACGGAACCGCCTTACGCTTTGCCATTGACTCCTCTGGTGCCTTGAACGTTATCGAAGAGACAGTCGTGCAAACACAAACCGGCTGGAGAGCCGCTGGCATGTCGTGCGAGGTGATCCACGACAGGTTCCCGTCTGATGCAATGGCCATGCAATTCGACGTAGGTCAAAGTGACATGAACGGGTACTCTACCACCTTGGGCATGTCAGTCCGTTCCAATGGTTCCGATACTCTATTACTTTCGCTTCGTAATTCACCTTCTTCTACTTCTGCGTGGATCTCTAAGCCATACTGGAAATCCTTTCCTTTCGATGCTGAGAATGGACCCAGTTCCATTCAAACTACCCATATTTACATCTGTGAGACAGAATACCAGCAACAGTATATCCTGGTCGACATACTTCGCCAACCTGGATCTGAGCTCAAGGCTACCTCTCGCTACATCGTAGACCCATACTCTAAGATCAAGACAGGGATCGAAAAGCTTATCCGGTTTATTGAGTTTTTGTTTGAGTGGGACGATATCCGTCGCACTAAACAGGTTACGCATAATTTAGTCAAGTATTTCTTCCTGGACATGATTTCTGGTATCGAAACTGCCAAAGACTCATTTGGCGAGTGCATTGAAGGTGCTCAGAGTGCCGTGGCAGAATGGGCCGGTATCGAAGACTGGTCAGCACTGGGCGATTCGGCTTCTAAGCTACCTTTAGGCAATGCAACAGATCCTACGCGGCAGCAAAACTCTGGCTCCCAAATGATGGCAGGCAATTTCCGGAATCAAGCGGACAGAATAACGATCAGAAGTGGGATGCCTGAAGCGAGCTTGGTGCAAGAATCGGTTGATGACATGATTGAAGCGATGGAGTCACTAGGAATGGTGTTTACCCATACCTTTGAAGCACTGAAAGATCTTGCTGAAGACTTTCTGAAATTAAGTTTGTCAGAAATCCTCAAGCGTCTCGCGGGTATCCTTGTCGAATCTGTCCTGGGGACAACTAAAGTTGTAGTTGATGCTATGTTGGATGTCTTGTATAGACTCGCTGGGACCATTGTTGAAGTCTTGGATACCACTATTCACATCCCTACCATATCCGACATTCTCAACGCTAATGGTGTTCCTGATATAACTTTCTTTGATCTCTTCACTTGGATCGGTGCAGCTAGAATTACCATCATGTTCAAGATCGCGCGTGGCCAAGCCCCATTCCCAGATAACGCTTCAACTCGTGCATTGATCGATGCAAAAGATTGGGCTTCATTCTCCACTGTCTTGGGTCAGACATTCTCGCTCAACCCGACCAAGCCATCTTTTGATGAGAAAGCAAAGGGTGACTATAAAATACCGCAAGAGTTAGCACAGGTTATATACTCTTCTGGCCATGCCATCCGCAGGTTTCGTCACGTTTACTGGCAACTTTCTCTTCTTTGCTGAAGCTATGGATGTCAGTTCGACAAACGTATTCGGCATGCCGTCAGCCATTATGGGCGTGATTGGCGGCGCCCTTGCAGCAGGGAACGTTCGTTGGCGATTATTGGGGAAACTTCTAGTATAGTACTGTATGTTGGGCGAGTTTCTTATTGTGTAGCCATTTTCGATCCTGAACCATCAACCAGGCTCATCCCGGCTGGTATTATGGCGGGATATAATGTCGTTATGTACGACGAGAACAGAAGAAAGAGCATCATTGAACAAAGGCGACATGCGGGAGTTAGGTTAGTGCCAAGTTAGGCTGGGATATGCGGCATTACGTAGGATGACTGCAGGCTATTAGAATCTGCATATGCAGCCACATTTGTTGGCTGTCTGAGCATGTGAGTGTTTAGGCAGCAACATCTGTTGCTGCCTAACCGTTTCGAGGACAGAAGACAGTTTTTAACCAATATCTAGTATAGATTTGAAACCTATCCTATAAGATACTAAACTCGGTGACACAATAGATTCTCGAGTTATCAATAGATCATTGCGAAAATGGGCACGTTGTGCGATACATGCACTGCGGCTTTAAAAGGTCAAAATGAGATTCGACGCCGGAAGGACATTTTTAAACTTGGTCGCACCTCTTTCAGAAACTACCATCACCGGACATTCCACGATTTGATCGCAAGCAAAGATGGCGGCTGTTTCATTTGTACCTGGCTATGGAATAAGCTACCACCTCCCCCTGACGAGAGTTCTTCAACGGTCAACCGCTTTCGAGTTTACTGCAATGCTGGTAGACCAAATCTAAGGTTCTATGTCGTATGTTGCTGGGCGGATGATTTTGAACTAGAAGGTACGTACATCCTGTGTGTGAAGAATCCCTTAACAGCAACTACCATATCTAATTTCTATGTGCGAGGCGATTATCCACATGTCTCCATCCTATTCGAGTTTGCTTGATGCGCAGTCTTGGACGGATCTTGATGATAACATAGGATTTACGCAGTCTCTGCAGAAGATCAAAACCTGGATTTCAGACTGCAGTAGGAACCATGATCATTGCCGTCCTCATGGCCTGGGCTAAGGAACCTATTTCCCTACCAGAGTTATCGACGTTGGCATGGTTGAGGCTGGTACAGTGCATTTGCGCCATAGAGACCAAGTCAAAGCCCGGTACGAAGACGAAGGCCGCAAATATGAGGGGCGAGGGGAGGAATATCCTTCGTACTGGACACTTTCTCACCGATGGGGTGACCCAAACTTGATCCAACGACTATTGCAGAGTACGGCGTGCCAGTTTAGTAACGGTATAAGTATCCACGACTTGTCGCCTACTTTCCGAGATGCTGCTCTGCTAGTTCATCGTCTGGGGTTTAAATATATATGGATAGATTCTTTATGCATCTTCCAAGACTCATCGACAGAGTGGCAGCAAGAAGCAAGGGCAATGGTGGACATATATCGCCATTCATTTTGCAACATTTCCGCAATTGGCGCGTCATTCAACCCTAGTAGCACTGGCCTATTCACTAAAAGAAGACTCCCATCAAGATTTCTATTTCCTTTCATTGTAACAGGGCAGTATCTGGAGGGCAGTGGAGGCATGTATCTCGAGCCATGGATATTTTTCAATGATTCTTTCTGGACACATGAGATCGAAACTGCGCTATTGAACACGCGTGGGTGGGTTGTACAAGAGCGTTTCTTAGCCCCTCGAATTCTTCACTTCTCACAGAATCAGATCTACTGGGAGTGCCTAGAGACTACACTTTGTGAGGCTGATCCAAAGGGAGAGCTCAGGGTCCTGGCCAAAGATTGGTTCTACCGGAAGCCAATTCAGACAGTTTATAAAGCTGCAGGACTGGAACTTGCAAGGAGCAGATCAAGCATGCAGGCGGTTACAGATACATCGAAACACGATTTGTGGAGTAGTATTGTATCTATCTATGCCAATTGCTCACTCACGAAAGAGTCTGATAGACTCATCGCCATGTCTGGTATCGTCAAGGCTTTCCAGGAGACCAACCAAGACACATACTTAGCTGGACTATGGAAGAAACTTATCAGCTCCGATCTGGCTTGGAAGACCAATGCGAGTACAGGCGTCAAGGTGCATCGCAGTGAGTCATATGCTCCAACGTGGAGCTGGGCTTCTGTTGTTGGAGGCCAAACGACGCTAGACAGGAGGTATCAGTTGGCCGGAGACCTCCCCACCCCTCTTATATCTCTTGTAGAGGAACGAATTCTATCCGAGCCCCCAGGAGGAGATACTACAGGGCTCCTACGATCAGCTGAACTGGATATTGAGTGCATGTTATATTACTACCGGTGGGTGAAAAAGACGAGAAAAAAGGCGAGAACACTCGCAGTATTCATGGATGAGGTGAGGGAACAGTGTTACTTTGAGAAGGTATATACGCTCCATGACATACACCTCGATACGACGGATATGGTGCAAAGGTTCCAAGAGGTGGAGGACGTGGAAGGGGTTTGTGTCCCACTATGCTCGTTTCGCAAAGCAGGTTTCGCAGGGTGCAAAAACGAATTTCTTATGTTGGAGCACATTAAAGGGAGCATATATAAGCGTATTGGACTTTTTGAACACGGAGAGGTTAGGAAATCCATCCGGCACTGGTCTGGGTCTGGCACATGCATTACGCTCGTATAAGCTTTAGGCATCTACAGTTTCTTTTGAAAGAAAGCCCCGTCATTGTGAGTCAGCCGCAGTCACATCCGAAGGCTTCTGGGTATAATAGAAATACTCCAGAGCTACAATCAGACATGAGTTTCGCTGATTACGGGTGTTTGGCAAAGATCGAGATCGTAAAATGTCCGTGATTCTTAATCTACCGTGATTTTGCATAGGCAGGGGGTCTCGGAAATATTTTAAAAGTCAATCAGAGGGCTCCATTCGCTGTTTGTGAACTTACTATACGTGAATTACTTCCCGTTGGGGGCGAAGGATCATAGCATAGTTGCAGATCTCTGTTGCAGAGTGGCCGAACCCCATAAGGTACCTGACCGATCGTGCATAGACATATAGCGGCCGAGCCATACAGTGTAACATATCTCTTCACTAGTATGACGATCATTTGTAGTATCGCGAGCTTTATTGTTACATGCTGATGATCTGGTCGTCTTCAATGTATGTGTTGAATGCATCTGTTCTTCTTCTTTTGGAAGCTGCTTTCGTTTCAGCAACAACGACATTCTTATCGAAAGTGCATATCCATTGATCGTCGTCTTTGTCAGTTTTATTCAGTCATTTCGTTTGTTTTTAATCGACACTGGATCGTCGATGATGCTGCTTACTCGCCTTCTTGTTGTCAAATTTATGTTGTTGAATCTGGCTTTGTTGAGGTATAAAAGGCCATAGGCCAGTCGTTCAACGGCTCGCTATCAACACAACTTCACAAGAATCGATACATAGCAACAAGACATTGTCAAAATCTGTCTAGAAAACTTTAACTCAGTAAGTTGACAACCCTCCAATGGTCAACCTTCCTATCCGTTACTGACTGCTTCCAGACCGCCAACATGAAGACCAACGCCATTCTCATGATCGCCGCCTTCGCGAGGAGTGCCCTTTCTCTTGAAGTTGAGGACGCTTCTACTGCTGGTGGTGGCACTCCTGGCTTACCAGCCTATAACCGCCAATGCTTGGTCACCATTTCTCTAGTCGATGGAGCCTCCACCCAGAGATCCGATGGTTTCCCCGGATCCTGCAAGGAGTACGCCACAGGTCAGCTGAAGGGCATTTATCGTGATACTGATGGAGGGCGTCTCAACATCAACGGTGTCGGTGACAACCTCGTCATCGACTTTGTCAAGAATGGGCGTGGTTGCCGTGCTTCTTTCACTAACTGCAAGGAGGCTGTTTATACTGGTGCACAGTGTAGTCTGAAGCAGGGAGGTTGTGACAAGCAGGCTGAGCCTGGCTAAAGATATCCTTTGTGGGTATTTATCGAGAGAATAGGACTTTTCCTGTATTCGGCTCACGTTCGTTATGAACATTCAAAGCTACTATCCAGTTGAATAGTTTAGTACACCGAGACTAATTATCTTTGTGTTCAAACCCTTTGTACGTTTCGGCTTCCAGTTGAGCGAAGATCAATTTTACATCTGCAAGACTGAGAGCTCTATCATATATGGCATGTAGTTCACAAAACTGCCCGGAGAATTATTCTATCAACACGTAGTAGAACAAGTAGTTCCGCAGATGAAGTAAGCTTTGTTATTCATAAGTGCATGACGCATCAGACACGACCCCTCAGGGATATTACTAGTTATATTGAGATAGAAAGACCTCTGCGCTCTCGAGCTCCCTCTTGATAGCCTCAACATGTGCTGCACTCGGCGGCTTAATATTAAGTTTATATGGCAGCGGACACACTAGATTCGCCGATGTATATGCATCTGGGTCCAGCGGTTGAACCTTCTTGGTGATTGGGTCAATCGGTTCAGAAAACTCAAATGTCCAATGTAGCTTTGCAGTAATTCGCCACATACTTCGCTCGGCCAGATGAATCCCAGGGCAGATACGTCGTCCTGCACCATACCCATAATGATGTAAAGCCACAAATTAGCTCCATGTAATATATTTCTAGGAATGTACTTATCTCATTTTTCATAGTCTGGACCCACGGCGTATTCGTTTGCTAGTTTTGTATGAGATAGGTAGTGGTCAGGGTCAAAGGTATCATGGCTTCGGTAGTAATCCTTGTCATGATGCATAGCCCATACGCCGACGAAGATGGTGCTTCCTTTGGGGATTAACATTCCATCCTGATAATCTTCTAGAAGAGCTTGAATTTAGCGTCCGTGTGTTACTTCTAGCGCACTATGGCTTACCCTTGGTATCAGTGTGAGGCAGGCCTAGATCGAAACTATATTGCATGATCAATAAGCACTCACTCTTCGAGTAAATGTGAAAAAAAATAAGAGCAATACTTACGTTGGCCACCATCAGAGCCCCTCCTCGACAATAGCATTGACATAAGGCATCTTTGCAAAGCCGGAGAAAACAGGAGCGCGTTCAGGACCACAAACAGCATAAATCTCCACCCTTGCCTTCTCCGGGAACTGTGGATATCTTGCCAAAGCCAAGATCAAAGTAAGAATCTGGTTTGCAGTGGTATCAGCACCAGCTTCCATCAACTTACCGAAGAGGTTGTTGAAGGCGTGCTGTGACATTGGCCAGCCGTTCTTTTCATACTCATCCAATTTCATGTCAATCATACACTCATGACGGTCACCTCTAGCTCTTCGGTCGTCAACAATGTCCTGGGCTTGACTCCAGACTTTGTCCATGTGATCCCGCATCTTGTAGACGCGTGAGTTAGGAAGCTGCAGCCCGAATTGATCTGTAGGCATCAGGTCACTAACATGTTCATCGCTAAGGCATATACCGCTGAGCTGGGGCTCAAGTTTATGATGTACACAGTCTCTTCACGAGAGCAAGAGAAAAATGTATATGTTCAAGACCTGATTCTTTAGTACTGCAAAGAGGTTGCTTCCCTGATACAGAACAATGGATGCGTCTATGTTTGCGGCGATGTGACCATGGGTCGCGGAGAAACTGAGACGCTTTGCAAGGTCCTTGTTTCTGAAACGAACAGATCTTTGGAGGATGTGAAACAGATCTTGTCAGATATGCGACATTTACATCGATACCAGGTAAGTAAGACAAGGTATTTCTTGTCCGTATTAACAGTCAACTAACATTCCAACAGGAAGACGTCTGGTAGCGAAACTACTATCGTAGCTGCATGCTATTGCACCATAGGGTAGTAAAGTTAGGGCCATAGAGTCAATGTTGATTAGAATATATTATCATACTTTTTTCATAGACCATATTGGAGTAAACGCAACTTTGTCTCGGATTCTCACCCCACTGAGTACCCTGAGCCAAACAGACGAGGGTTGTCCATGCAAGGAACGTCGCCTTCACCTTCACAACAGTAATATACGGCATTGACCCAGCCAGCTGGTCATGAACGGATTCTCGCAGAATCGTCTCCCACAAGGACCATAATTGACCAATCATAGCCAAGGCCCCTTTTCAGGAAGTTGGCCGATCGAGATTACTTTTTCTTTTCAGCTTTCATTTAACTACCTTGCAGACTTGGAAACATGTCTGTGCGAAGAGTTTCACTACCTGGTCATTTAGCCCTGTGAGATGCGACGCTGTGTTGGTTGTTGGTTGTTGGTCGTCTTTCTGTCCCACTTCTATATGCAACTAGACAAATCAGGAAACGCATTGAGAAGATTGGTGATCAGAAACTTGGAGATGTATTTAAAAAAGATCTATGAACCAAGTTTGTTTAACTTGGCCTGAACAATCTATCGCAATGGCTGACATTGGCTTTTCTCGAGACCTTTGCGCTTGAGTTGGTGATTTGAGGACCATTAGGCGGGAACAAAGTCAGATCAACAAGTAAACCCTAGCCTTTCTTTTGCGGCTCGGGCCTCGACTAAGCTTATCTTGGACATCGGCTGCATCTGCTCCGGAGACAAGAGTCCTGGTTTAATTAATAGCCCATGTCCATTTGTTCTTGGCCACGGCTCATGAATCAGTCGAAGCAAATAAAAGTGTCCACCACGACGCAGTGCTGGCGTGCTTCCGCATTCTGCGAAAACCTGCACCCGGGTCCTCTTGACCTTTGAAAGGTCCGTCATCTATTACTTCTGGAACTTTACGTCTCCTTTGTCGCCAATATGGTCGGTATTTCAGTCTTCACTCTAATACTTTCTATGTTCGCCAGTTGCGCATATTGCGACTCCAAGTTCCTTCGCCCACCAGAATGGAACAAGGATGTCGATGATATGGCTGATATGGAAAAGAACATACAATATGCCGTCGGGGATCCGATCCAGCTCCTTTGGGAAACCGATTCTGATAAAATCGAACTTTACTTGGTGCAATTCGTGAAAGGGATTCACGATTTTAATATATTGGATTGTGGGACAGTCCCAGTATGTCATGTTAGTATAGAACTTGCTGACCAAGGTGATTAGCAACTCGTACCGAGTGGAGAGCCGAATGGCGTGATTTTGGCTGGGGAATAAATGACGAAGATTGTGTGTACTGGTTTGCTTTATACGAGTATGATTCCGACTTACGTTTGGCTCAAACACAATATTTCAATGTCACTTACCCGAAACGCGATGACACCAAGACTATCACCAAGGTACAGACCGCCACCTTGACACAAACCACGCACTCTCTACAATCGGAAACATCCGCCACACAACCCATTTCTACATCTATCTCTACAGATCGGCCCTCGCCCGAAGAAACAAATTCAGACGCTAGCCTCGACTCAAAATCCGGAATGTCCAAAGGTGAGATTGCAGGCGCAGCTGTTGGTGGAACGCTTGGTGGTCTCTTACTTCTTGGTGTTGTAGGATGGTTGGTTTGGAGACGGTTAGCAAGGAGTAAAATGGATATGGGCGTCTCGGTGGTATCCCAGCATCAGCTGCCACAGCTCTATGGATCTGAACCGAAGGCCGAGCTGCCTGGTGACACCAAAGTGCAGGAATATTCTCCAGGCTATGCGAGAGGTCCTGGAGGAATACACGAAGCACCATGAATAGAGATACTGTAGAAGGTGCTTTGTGCGCCATGGGCGAATGTTTCGATGGTTATAAATAATAGCTGGATTGATGAAAATGGATTCAACTCCAGTTCCGGCAGTTTCGGCATTTTCCATCATTTCGTTGGCTTTAGGCCTCCTACCTGAGTCTATTAGGTATGGATTCCCTGCAAACCTTCAATGCTATGTGCGTTTCCTTGTGACCATCAATTGTAACAATCCAGACGCCATATATTGCATAAGGGCTGTACCTATCTTCTTTAAACATCAATCACCTTCGTGAATTGTTATATAAGCTTTCTACAAACTCAATTTTGGAGGTCATGATTCATAAAATATGAACCTTCCAAAACCCCTTCTCACGGAAATGGGCTTATCAAGACAGCTTTTACGTGTTGGTTGTCTGTCTTTTTCCCTCACAATATGCAACTAGGTCATTCCTTCGCGCATGCAAAGCAATGAAAGACAAGAATCTGTATATAATGCTAGCCTTTATACAGTTTAAAGCGAGCTTATGATTTGTGGAATTGAGTTCTCAAATGGCTTGAATCGTGTATACTCGTTTGCGAGGAGTGTTTGGCTCTCTGTAACTTTACAAACTCTAACTCAATATCGTTAGATCATTACCCGCTGCCCCTTGACCTTTGACTTGGTTGCTGAGCCTCGACTGAACGTTTTAGATACTATAGGCTACTGAGTTATTTTGGGCGTATATATGTTTTCAGCCACAGGTAGGCTACATGATTATTGGGGCATGTGACCTCTGGTTAATCTCGTACCTCATTCTTATCTATACCATGACCCCAAGATCGCATTAAAGACACGTGGCTCACTACCACCTTGAAAAACGACATCACTCCCTATCGTCCATATCTAGATTCACTTGTACCGGTCACAGTCAACATGAGTAGATGAGCGCCAAGCGGTCTCTTCTCTCTTTGTTTCCAACCTAGTAACAACAATGCATTTTATGGGGATATTTCTCTCGATAATTGCTGCATTCGTCAGTCTCGCAGTTTGCGATTCGAAATTCATACGACCCCCACCATGGGACCCGAAGCAGGATGCCGATCGAGACTTGGGCAATAACATACGGTACAGTGCCGGAGAGGAGATCCCGATCATTTTTGAGTCGGACGTCGATAACGCCGACCTTTATGTATGGCAGATGGATCCTAAGAGTAAGAAGGGGGGACAATACGCACTGTTAAGCCGTAAAGCCATTCCGTCTCTCGGCCGCTCGAAAGTATGCTGACCAAGGTTTACAGGAGATGGCCTATTTTATCCTAGTAGCTGGAAGGCCGTGTACGACGCTGGTCACTATATGAGAGATGGTGAAGACTCTGTTTTCTGGTTTGGGTTATATAAATCCGGTGATCGGAAGAAGCCATTGGCAGAATCCCAATACGTAAATGTCACCGCTCCGGAATCTGATCAACCCACGACCGTTACAGTCACACAGACTGTAAGCTTTCAACAAAAGCCAGCTACCTCCAAGCCTCCACTATATTCCACATTATGCCGCCATACAATTTACCACTACCCTACGACGACAGAGACATCCGCAAGCCAGGAAACAAATTCGAATACCACGGTTTGTCAGAGGTCTGGATTGAGCGTGGGTGCAATAGTAGGTATAGCCTTCGGTGGAGGTTTTGGCTCCATCCTTGGCTGCATCTTGCTCCTATTTTGGTGCGGATCCGTCTGCGACGATATATCAAGAATACGTCAAGCCCGAAAATAAACAGGGTTCGGACTCAAGGTGGAGTTACCCAGGGTCTGCTAAGCTTATTTTTCTGCCTACTTTGCAAAAAGGATAGGAGGAGTTCACGGAGCGCCTTGAACAGAAATATTAAAGAAGCTAGCTCTATGCATTTGACTAACGCTAGTGAGCGAAAATCTTCATATGTTGAAATTCAATAGCTGAATTAGTAGAATTAAGTTCCAGGTTGAGGCTAGGCTTTTTTCGGTAATTTTTCTATTAAGGAATAAAATCGCTTATGAGTATCCTGCACTTGGCCTATACGCGCCGATGTCGTTGATTTGTGATTGATTGAATTAGTAATCTTAGTATGACTGCAGCTCCCTCTGACTCACCTAAATTGCTCACTTTTAATGCTCGCCTATTTCTTCTGTTTGTTAGCAACAATCTCCCAAATATTTTTGGCACTCAAGAAAAGAAAAAACAAGAAAAGAAAAAACAATAAAAGAAAAAGAAAACGTCAACATGAGTCTTCAATTTACCACTCTCGATGTTTTCACCGACACGGCGTTTGAAGGCAACCCACTTGCAGTGGTGACTATCCCCCCACCAAGCCAACAGGCTCCCCTCACCCAATCGCAAAAGCAGCGCATCGCCCGCGAATTCAACCTCTCCGAGACTGTTTTCGTTCATGATGTCGAGAATCGCTCTGATACCGACGAGAGGAAGATCGATATCTTTACTCCGAAGTTTGAGTTGCCCTTTGCAGGACATCCTACCATTGGCACAGCTGTCTTTCTACAGTCTCAGGGTGTCAAGACAATGATCGCAAAGGCGGGAAGAATTGACATTGAGTTTGAGCTAAATGGTTCTGCTCGCGCTTTGATCCCGCATGATGTTAGACTCCACAAGGAGCGTGTGCCAAAGCCTGAATGTGAGGCTGGTGCAGATGAGAAACTCACCCAAGTCGCGGCAGTTGAAGAGGGTGCACCGCTCTTTAGCATTGTCAACGGAATGACTTTCGCGCTTGTCGAACTTCCATCACTTGAACTTCTTGGTGCTGCCAAGACTGGCGCGATGAGCTATATCTCGGGCGACTTGCAGGATGACGGATGGAAACACGACTTTGATTCAAGACGCTACTACTTTGTCCTTCTCAACAGCGAGACCTCATCCGACGGGAAGCAATTTGTGCAGAATCTCCGTACAAGACTTGTCAAGCGTACGATGGAAGATCCGGCAACTGGAAGCGCCGCGTGCGCTTTATCATGTTACTTGGCGTTGCAGAAGCTTTCTGCAAGCTCAATCAGATTCAATATTACGCAGGGCGTTGAGATGGGTCGTGAGAGTCTCATTGTGGTTGATGTTGAGGTTCAGACGGACGATTCTGGGGAGAGAAAAATCAAGACTGTTTATCTCAGCGGAAAGGCGGTTGAGGTGATGAAGGGAACTGTTAGGGTGCCCTGAGCAAACATACTTGATAAGTAACGTAATAGCTCACGATAGCAGACTTTAGTACACAGTCAAGTTCTTCAATAATAGAAGCATAGATATACTGTTACTCGCCAAGTCCACAGCGATTTTGACGAAAGCGATAAACGCGGACGCGTTTTTGCATAGGTCTAGTTTTCGAGCCTTTCCGCAAAGTTCCGCTTCGGGCACTGTAGGGTATGTATCATTGTGGGCCAATATTTGAAGACGCAGAAATAATCAAAACGTCAGCTACAAGTGGTCAGGCCTCGGGACCGAGCCAATATCTGTTGCTTCTGAGTTGGGAGGGGAAAACTGCATAAATGGCGTTTGGCTGTCGCCAATGAAGGGATGATATAGCTAACTGACTGTCTTGCGCATTGTGTCTAATGGCGTTTCCGGCACCAAGAATTCTTGACAATCGATGGCTTTGGTCGAATAACTTGTCTTGTGATTTGACCAAGGAAAAGGGGAAACAAAAAAAAGGGAAAAGAGACGACAGGGGAGTTATTGCTTTCCCCACGAGAAATATGCATATTTGTGATATGCCTCAGTTCGGCTTTCTTATCAAGCCCTTGACTAAAATATGGCTGTTGTGCAACCCACCATATGTCTCAGCCTGATTTTGAGAAGCAGTACCACTGCTCAGGACGGAAAATCACCACAAATGTGCTGCCCCATAATCGGCGGTTTTTTTTTATTATCTCAGGGATCCTCCTGGCCTCCTAGATAATTTATCTGCACCGCTTGTTTGGTGCACATAAATTTTCAAAGCAGAAAAGGTATAACATGGCCTGTGCGGATTGATGTCGCAATGGTGTGAGGCAGGCAAAAGCCGATCCAATGAATCATGCAGGCTTTCATCACTCCAGGGTTTGGCGCATAAAAATTACATTTTGTGCAGCCTGCGGATTGATTGCTGCCTAAACCGTTCAACTGCTATTATAAATATGCCCTCTTGGTTCTGTTACTCACATCAAGTCACGCATTCATACCGCACCGTCTCATAGGCACTCTGCATTACACACACCTGTAGCCGCAATCAAGTTTTCCGCGCAATCACTGGCGATCATGGCTGCCCAGCAAAGTGAGTCGACTATGAGTGATTATCCTTGGTCCTTACTGAACCTTCCTAGCTCCCGCAAAGGATGAACTCCCCTCCAAGACTATTGGCACCCTGCAGGATGGGGTTCAATACACAGATCGGTTCGCCGTTCGCGTTGTATTGACAGATTCCGAGGGCCAGGTGGCCATTATCAAGGCCACCAAAGACAACTACTACAAACTTCCCGGGGGCGGTATTGAAGCGGAGGAAGATCATTTGAAGGCTGCGGAGCGCGAGGTTGCAGAAGAGACGGGCAGTATTGTTACCATGCAAGCTGGGTGCATTGCCAAGACAGAGGAGTACCGAAACGACCTCCATCAGATATCATACTGCTACCGGGCAAAAGTCGTTGACAAGACTGGTAAGCCTGCGCTCACCGATGAGGAGGTGGCTGATGGGCTGAATCATGAGTGGGTTCCTCTGAATCAGGCTGTGGAATTGATGACTGCAGTAGAGCCGACTTCTGAACTGGGCCGTTACATCAAAGAGCGGGATATTTTTCTCTTGGCCCAGGGTCTAAAGTCAGCCTGATTGGAATTTTGACGCAACCTCTACTTGTCATGGTGCTGCTTCACTGCCCAACCACTACTGTTGACATTCACGAGGCAAAGCCCGCGCTTATTCGACCTTGTGATATTGACGAAATTACTGGCTTCCCTAACCACCTGGTATCGCCAGATACGTATGGAGATCCTGAGCTCTGGAGGTACTGGTCACCAGACCGAGATGAGAACGTCGCCACTAGAGGTCATAGCTTTGTTATGGATCAGACAAGTATTGACCTCAAAATTGGGCGTGACGAGAGGACCAAGCAGCTGGCTTTTCGTCCCATATATCGAGATATCGATCACCTGAAGTATCAGATTCAGCATGATGGAGGCCGATGGATTTCTGTCACCATATTTCCCAGGTTGTTTTCTGTTCCCGGCTGAGGTTAAGAGAGGAGAGTTTTCAGTTACTTAAGAAGTTTCATATGTGTTTCTCAGCCAATAAATCTCCAGGCTTGCGACTTCTAGATGACCAGATTTTTCTGCAGTTGTTGAACCTGACTTGTGGACAGTAATTTCTTTTCAACCAGATACTGCTCAACGCCAGCATTGCTTCCAATCCACTCGAGGAAATATTGCATAGATTCTTTCCTATTTTCATTAGTCTACTGATAACGAGGAAAGTATTAGGTAGTTAGACAAACTTAGATCCAAAGAAACGTTCTTCTACGTCGGATAATCCAGGACCATCAGGCCGCATTTCCGCCACTATGGATGCTATCTTTTCCTGGAGCCCCAGAGATGTCAGTGCGTATTCGAGGGCAACCATGTTGTCATCCACGCCACATAAGCTTAGGATTAAAGCGCAAATGACACCAGTCCGGTCTTTTCCAAGGGAGCAGTGAATCAGAATTGGTTCAAGCTCATGAGCTGGGGTGTCCGCTAGGTAAGCCAAAATTTTGCTAAACGGCCGAATGGTATTTTCCGGCGAGGAAGCAGACTCGAGAATGTCCTGATAGTAGCTTAAATAGCCCTAATAGTTTTGTTCAGCTGCGTGTAAACATTAGGCCTCGTTTCTCCCCGTACCTGATGGCCTTCCTTTTTGAGGTTCATATCCCTTTCGGCTCGTCTTCCATCTTTGTAAAAGTCGTCGGAAAATATAGGTACTGAAATGCGGGAAGCTTGATCCCATTCTTTGATTTGACCCCATCCGTGCTTTGTACTATGTTCGATCTCGCCGGGTGAACGATGGTCGAACACCTTGGTGATATGAAGCTGTTGTAGTCGATAAACACATTGTTCTGAAAGGCTAGAAGGGTCTGCCGATCGATAGATTAGGCCTTTTCGCACGAACTTTCCAGGCCACTTTGTCGAAGGATATCCACCGCAGTCTCGGAAGTTTGGCAGCCCTTCAACATCTATGAAAGGTGGCGACAGGAGGCTGGACATCGTGCTCGAGATTAAAGGTATGAGGTTCCGCAAACCACAGAGGGCATCACAAAATCAAGACGACAGATGCGCGAATGTCCGATAATAATGGAGTTAGGTTAAGCAAAAGTCAGGTTAGACGTCCCCTCCCTTGTCCTCCGCGGTGTGAGGTCAGATTGAGTTGTGGTATCACAAATGAGCGGTGTAGAGAGGCACCAAAACCACAAGCATTAGTAATAATTACGTGTATAGGTGTTCAAGGTCTCACAATTTGGTATAGGCATCCAAAAGCGGACCGTTGAAAGGTTGCACCGTTTCTGGCATTGGAAACTGATAGGGGGAATTGCAAGCATTTGTGATACAAAGTTCAATTGCCCCATGTGACTCAATTCCCAAGTTACACAGTCTTGAAAGCCATCCTAGCACAACATAGGATCTGGTGGCGCGTGGAGTAAGCGGGGATCATAGAAACTTTCTCTCCCGGTAAACCAAGTATATTAATGTTACAAATAGCCTCCCAAAGAATTTATCATAAACCGATGTATTTGTCGGAATTACTTGAGTTCAACCCAGTCTTGGGCTAATGCTTCAGATTCAAGGAATTGCTTTATTTGCCCGTTTGAAAATCTCTTATGCTGTAAATGTCTGCTTGAAAAGAAGAACAAGCGTGAGAGCAGCATCTTAGAAGCTCAACCAGGTATAAAATGCTCTATGAGGTCTCTTAAATGTGCTGCCAAACACAAGCTATAAATATTTTAGCCATGCTGTTTTCCTTGGCAGCCAATTTATGTTATATACTTCTCATAAATACCATATAATATATACTTACTAGTAGCTACTAAGATTCGTTTTTACTACTTATTCTGAGCAAGGAAGAGGGAAAGGAAGTAGAGATCCACTATGAGACAAGTGCAAGGCCGCAATCAGCAGCTATCCGTCTTTTGTCAGTGCCAGCCAATGCCCACAGCAAACGCCCATTGATTGTTTGATTCAGCCAAACATTCTATGTGAAGCGTTCCCCACTACACTACTTTCTCTTCTTCCCCCTCTTCATCGTTACCCTTCTTTCTTCTCCTCTTCAAATCACCCAAGTCATCGTCAGACATCATGGCGACACCATCACTGCCCTACGCGAACTGTAGCCCCGATGGCACCAGTTGCCCGAATACTGGCAGCTTCACTTGCAGTAACTGCCGTCTTGTTGCTGTAAGTAGCCAGTCTTTGATCCTCGCAAGATTTGCTGACTGTGTCACAGTACTGTAGCTCCGAATGTCAGAAAGCCCACTGGCCTGTCCACAAACTCGACTGCAAATCCGAATTGAGCAAGGCAACATGGCAGCCTGGGTGGATTGTGCAAGACAGAAAGCCTTCGTTCATTCATGATTATGGCGTATTCCTACTTGGAAGACAGAATCATCCTTGGGGAAGTGTCCCAGCCTTTGACGTTCTTAAGCTGGATGCGAATGAAGGGGGATCGTACAAAGAGAACTTGTCGCTCTTATTTGCTGGTACTTGCTCCCCTGGTTTGGCTTCTATAGAATTGTTTCTCTGACCATAGTCTCAATCTTTACAGCCTCGGGCGACATGCGTAACGTCGTCAAGACCATCACCGAACTCCCTCCAGGCTACGATAAGTCTATTGATATCACCATGAACGACCGCGATTTCGACATGGTCGCACGAAATGCAATCATGCTGCTCGTTGCGCTCACAGCCAACAACCTGGACGAAGCTGTCGACTGTACCATTCACGTCTGGTACTCCAGCTTCATCCGCAAGTCTGACCTTGACATGCTCGAGCAGCGGGTCCGTCCGCTCATCCAGACCATCTGCGACAAGACCAAGGAAAAGCCCGCTGGTCAAGTCTTGGGAAAGACCTGGACCTTCGGAAAGCGATCTCTCAGACTTGTCCTGTGCAAGTCGGCATGGGATCGCTTGTTGGCCTTTCTGGCAATCCCCAACGGTTTAACGACTCAACAGGCGAGCGAACTCCGAAAGGCTGTTACACTTTCAGAGTCCCGAATTGACTATCGCGATCACCATAATCTGCTCATCGCCCCCGCTCATCGTGTTGCCAAGCAACGATTTCGCGAGGATGGAATACTTCAACCCTTTGGAGCCGGCCGCACCGAGTTTACCATCCCGAACCCGTAAACGATACCCTTCATGAGATCCAGGCTAGAGCTGATACTTTTTAGAACATTCTTCAAGCCCAACGCCACTTGGCCGATGCACGACAGCGCCAATCCACTGAACGGATGGTCTGCCAAAGAGGTAGAGATGGCTCCAAATGGACCTGCAGCTTCCGACATCTACGGTAAACTCTTCAATTTTCTTCAATCAATGCTGAAGCGTTTCATCACCCGTGTTTCCAACATGGAAGCAGCATTTCAACTTCTCCATGTAGATGCTGCCCATCTTCCAGGTCATTTGCAGAACGGATCTTTTGATCGCATTGAGGTGAGTTTTGACATCTCAGTTCCAGCCCATAAACTTAGGTTCTGAAAGGTTTCTAACATATCGGACGACGGATATCTGGGTATCCGGTCGCACAGTCGCCCTGATGGCGCCGCTACTTCGATCACCTACGGAAAATCCACACGCGACCCTCATCACATTGTTCATGGACGACATCGAAGAAAACAAGACAATTGAGGATCAGGTCGGCGATGTTCATGCATTCAGCGCCAATGTGCACCGTCTTATCGGATATCTCCCCCTAGTTCGGCGGCAACTTGGTCTATATGACGGCGAGTTGATCAAATATATGTGTGCTGCTGATCTGGTCCGCAACCATGACCATATTCTTGACAAGTGAGTGATAGGAAATCTCTATCCGCCCATCACTCTTCCACACAATGTATTCTGACAGTCTCAGGATCTCGGAGAAATCCGAATTCGACCGATTTCCTCACTATCTCCAGGCGGGGTTGAAAGAAAAACACACCATCATTGAGAAATGGCCCTTTAAGGTCAAGCTTAGACCTGAGCAGGAGGGCGCTCAACAGGAGTTTGGTTACCTACTTGGAGGTGGAACTTGTGGAACGGAGTGCTACCTAGAATGGAAGAGAGTCTAAATGTCACATAACATACTGGAAAGGGAGCAGTTTACGGACTACGCGGTATTCTGGCCCTTGAGAGGGCTGGTGGCTCCACACTTGATCAACAACATGGCTCCTTAGAGCCATCCAAGACTCGGCAGGCTGCCATGGGTCTGTAAGTGCCTGTGGATCATCAGCTTTTCATGATAAGTGCTATCGTAGCTAAAGAAGTGTCTTTAAAAACTATCTACATAGAAGACAAAAAGACTATTTACAGAGTAATTCGTTCTTGAACCCACCCTGCAACTTGATTCCCTGCCCATGACGCATTGTCGCGGCGTCACTAAGCCAAGGGCTTCCGAGTTTGTGTGGGTATATATATATGCTTCCAGCCATAGGTCTCAACGGCAAATAACACGTAAATGTTTGACCAAGTACCACCTAGGGGTTCTGCAAAAGACAGTTGAGACGAATTCCAGTAGCAAAGTAAGGACCAACAATCGGGATAAAGTCAGCAACATATGCAGAAATGGTCTGAGCCTTGGAGCAACCACCAGAACCAGGAGCCTGAGAAGAGATTCTAGCCTGGTACGCGTCGGCGCGAAGCGATCCGTCGCGGTTGTAGACGTTCATGCGAATGATGCTGGGAAGCCAAGTGCCCCATTTAAGACCAAGACACTCCATACCCTCCAACGGACAGTCAGAGTTGTGTGGGCAAGGTTTGCCTGATCTTCCTCCACATGCCGAGTTGGTTCTACCAGGCCTAGCCTCCTGCCAGGTAAAGCCATAGCAGCCGTTGTAGACAGTGTAGCCGTTCTTCTGGCCGATGCCATCGGCTGTCCTCCACATGGAGTGGATCAAGGCATCTCGCATCTGCCAACCACTCAGACGACCAACAGCTCCCCACTGACCATCCAGGATGAATCTTGTAGTGACACCATTTCCAGCATTTGGAGAGTTGCAGAATTTGCTCCAGGCGCCACGAGTCACGTCTGAGAGGCCACCCTTGTCACTGCTGACGTCGTACATACGCGTCCAGAGCATGTAGAAGGTATCGACATCACCGACATTGACAAGGGCGTCGGTGTACATGCCGTGAACTTGGTAGATCCAACTGGCTCTGGCTTCCAGAGCCTCGGTCTCATTAGAGGCTGCAGCTGCTGCGGCTTCTTGGCGGGCAGCTTCTTCTCTGACAGCTTGGAGCCAGTGGTCAGGTTTGACCTGATGAATTTTAGCGAAGCCGGCAGGCTGTTCCAGCTGATCGTCAGATGGCTTGACTTCAGTGGGAAGGGCAAAGACCAGAGGGATGCTCGCCAAGATGGCAAGAGAGGTAGAAGTGAACTTCATGATGATTGAGAGTTGAAAGACTTGAAGTTGTTTACACAGTTGATGTCTCTGTCTGAATCCTAAGATCTATATGGACAATAAGTGATTTATATACTGTTCTGGACCGTAGCATCCGTAAGTCTCGCGACTCTATCACCGCTTTCTCGTGTTGTCGAGATCAAGCTTTTCCCGATGACAGGCAGGCTTGACGACTATTGTCGAGCTAAGCTCATCTTGAACAAAGACCTGACCTAACTAAGAAGCTGAACTGAGACGATGGTCAAAAGCTGGCACTAGTGTGATAAGATCGCTACACGAATTTCCTTAATAGTCAACACTACAGAAGCCTACTACACGAATTTCCTTGATAGTCAGTACTCTAGAAGCTTTCTAGAACTATTCGCTTGTCACCCACCCGAATACCACGCTGTCCAAGCTCACGACTAATAATTTTCCACGACTAACGTTTCAGCGATAGTAGCATCAGCATATATAAGGTTCGTCCGGCTCAGTGGAGCTGAGAGACAAATATCCAGGTAGAACTCGCGTACCAATGACACTTGGCCAAAGAGACCGGGGGAGACTTTTTGAGTTTAGGGACCTTCCTAAATCTGATGCGGAAGTATCCGTCATTCGATAAAACGTTCTAGAAAAGTATGTTTTTGTCTGTGCGCTCCCGGTTTGTTGGGTGACATGTCGAGTGGGGGACTTCGGCAGTTGCATTTTGGCTAATTAGGACATGTGAGGGAATTGAAATTGCGGTATATGCTATACGAGATTACGTCATATGATAAGCTAAAGAAATGCCAGCTTTTACCTAATGAAACTAGTTTTGGAAGCCCTGGTATATTACGCGAGACGTCCAGATATGTTAGCATTCAGTCCTCGACTGTGAGGCATTCTCTGAACTCATCATCCGACTTAGCAATCAACTCTCCATATCTGTTGTAATGCGTTCCTCAACTCTGATATCACTCGTTGCTCTTTTACCTCCAACGCAAGCCATCAAGCTTCGCAAAACAGAGTTTAATGTCCTAATATCCTCACGACAATCACTCATCTTATTCACAGCGGACGGCTGCAAGGAATGTGATCGGGTACAAGTAATATTAGACGACATATCTCCAGTACTAACCAAGACGGCCATTGCCTCGATCAACTGCAACGAGGAGCCAATGGTCTGTGATGATGCCAAGGTGTTCACCGTCCCTACAGTAAAGTATACAACCGGTAATGGCGAGCTGGTTAAATACAAGGAAGCGTTGGACGCGTCTTCGTAAGTTTGGACATGGCTTCGACTTGCTATTTACTGATCCTATTTGAAGGATTGTGAAATACATCGAAAGACAATGGGGTCCTCCAGTTACAGATCTTACCAATAAAAGCCACCTAGATTTTTCACCTTCAGCTCTAGTAGCAGTCGTTGCATTTCTAAGCCCATCAAACAATGAGCAAGAGCGCAAGACATTCAACACTGTCGCTGAACGGTGGCGAGCGCATTATAGCTTTGGCTCTGTTGATGGTCTTGATGGACACAATACGGAACCTTCTATTGCTGTTTACACACAGGAGGAAGATGATCCTACCTACTACAACGGTCCCTTTAATCCAGACGACATTGAAGCTTTCTTGCAAGCTGTGACTCAGCCGCTGATTCGCGAATTTGATCCGATTTCTCATGAACAAGCCATTGCGGTAAGTCATTGCCACTCCAATGCTTTTTCTTAACTGACCATTCAAGGACAATAAACCACTGGCTCAGATATTCTTCAATAAACACGGTGAACGAGCTGAGCTTGTCAAGTCCCTGGTTCCACTTGCCAAACAGTACAAGGATCAGTTTACTTTCTTGACAGTTCTTGCCCCAGATTACCCTAAGCGATGCGAGAGAATGCATCTGAGCAAGGACATCAAGCGCGGGTTCGCAATCGCAGACCTTCAAGGGAGGGCTTACCCTATGTCGACAACAGCTTTCAACGCCAACAGAGTCACCAAGCATATAGCTGCCTTCTTGGCCGGGACGTTGACGCCGACTATCAAGTCCGAGCCGGTACCCGAAGCGTCTACTTCTCTCCCGTTCTTAACAAAGTTAGTTGGCAGCAATTTCGATGATTTTGTTTATGACAAGTCTCGAGATGTTCTTGTTGAGTTCCATGTTCCTTGGTGTCAATATTGTACCGAGTAAGTTGACAACTGTTAACATCCCCTACAAGTACTAATAGAGTCAAATAGGCTACATGAAGTAATGAATGAGTTGGGGTCCAAATACGCCAAGTTGGGACTTTCTCAAAAGGTGGCTCTAGCTACTATCAACGTTGATTCTAACGATGTACCAATTGAGATTGACTCATACCCATCGATTAGATTGTACCGCGCTGTTACAAATGAGATCATTCCTTTCCAAGGTAACTTTACTCAGCTGTTGGCAGTGGAAGAATTAGAAGCTTTTGTATCTCAAAGTGGAAAGCATGGAGTTAACATATTACACGAGAAGGAAGGGCATTACGACGAGCTATAGTCTTAGAACAGAATTAATGTAAAATGGTTGTGTTGAAAAAGAAAATTTAGGCTAGAATTTGCGATGTCCCAGCTCGCTACGATAGTTCGAGAGCTTTGAAGGGCCTGATAATTGCGCAAAATCGCAAAAGCTCGATAACGGCGGTCAGCTGAGTGGCTGTGTCAGGCCGCAGCGTGGGTCAGTTAGTGAGGGGTATCTTGAGAGCTCATTCACGAGGATGCGTACATAAAAGAAAAAAGATTATACTAACATCGACCCGTATCAAACTCATTATACCTCGCATACTTCTTTCTTGGTTGTCGATTTTCCAATGCGGCAGTCGGAAGCCACAGCAGAGGCCAAGTCCTCCAACCGTCACTCGAAAGATGGTTGCTCTCGCTTCAAAGTCCTAACGGCCCTGAGAGCTGAAACTTTACTAGATAGAGTAACTAAACCACTTCCTCATACTCTCCTTCTATCAAAATGCTTTTTTTACATGAAGGCTAAGTGGCCATTGCTTCTATGTGAGAAAGAACGATTGTATTTCTGCTATCGATCTTCGGAGCATACCAGCTGATGTTAAAATCTTCAGATAAATTCTTCACTTAACTCAAGTTCCCTAGAGTCCTATTCTGGTGGACTTGTGGGCAACAGAGTACTTTTTGATAGAGGGAGGAGTGATCCAATATCTACTACAAGGGTACCTTTGCCTTTGTTCGCCGACTTGGAACAAGAGTCTAATGCGCATCAAATTACGCTTTCGATTGTCAACCCACAGACTCCGATATGCCCTTTCACTCCGCTTTATGAAAATATTTCAGATGAAAGCACCAGCGGTATTTATCGGCCTTTGCCCGGAGGCGATACTTTTCGGCTACTGGAGATCCTTCCGGGAGATGGTGATGTTCGATGTAAACTTCATGTTTGTAGCCTGAAGAAAAATGAGATGGCGTATGAGGCTCTATCATATACTTGGGGTGAGCCGGATCCTTCATGCGATAGGAAGATTGAGATTACAGCCAATGGTGCGAGCCATTCGCTGGTTATTTCAGGAAATTTGTACATCGCCTTGCGAGAAATGCGACGAAACAACACTAGCAAGCTCATTTGGGCTGATGCAATTTGCATCAACCAGGAGGACGTCAAGGAGCGAGGCCAACAGGTTGCCATGATGGGAGAGATATTCAGTGGTGCTTGGCAGGTCATCATCCGGCTTGGTGAGGATACCGACCGATGTGCCTGCGGCAAAACCACGCTCGAGTCATCTCTCTCATCAGTCTCGAAAGCCTTCAAAGGAGTATGTTTGCTGGTCAATGACTGGCTGGCACAATGTGACCGGGGAGATATCAACGCCACTTACTCGAATTTCACGAAAGATGGGCAATCCATTTCACGTCATGCCGAGACCAGTGACTTTGGAGCCTACCGTTATACCGTGATGCAACTTTTCAAACGGCGCTGGTTCTCCCGCATGTGGGTGCTACAAGAAGCTGTTCTTGCAAGGCACGCTATTGTGCAACTCGGCTCATATCAAATCTCATGGGAATGGATTGGACTCGCCGCCGCCATAATTGCTCACAAACCTGAGCTGTCACCTTTGGATTTCGCAAGAGAAACGATACCTAACGGAGCCATGCACGCTTATCTCATGTATCGACTTTCAACTTCTCAGAAGTGCTTCCAGCCATTGAAGTTCTCCTTCGCCCAATTACTTCAGGTAACACGACTGTTTAAGAGTAAGGACCCCAAAGACAAGATCTACGGCCTATTAGGTATCCCAACAACCGATGCTGTAGCCAAAAGAATTGTCCCAGACTACCGGGAGGAGACTACCTCAGAAAAGGTTTATGAGAATGTTGCTAGACTTATGTTTCAGTCCGATTCGCCTTTGACCTTTCTTTCCGGAGCAGGGACATTCGGGGAGTTTATTCCAGACGGGCCATCATGGGTGCCAAGTTGGCATAAAGCTCGTCCTTGGACAATACTACCAACAAAGAAGCATCCGGGGTTTCAATGTGCCTCAACTGCTCCAATGGAGATTGATCACTCTAACCAGACAGGAGAGTTAATTCTTCGTGGCGTTATCGTCGACTGCATCTCCTCCATGCAAGAATACCGCGAGCCTTGGGAAGTCTTCGATCTATACAACAAAAGCCACGACAACTTCTTGAGTCAGCCGAGATGGAGTAAGGCAGATTTTACCAAGTGTGCTTTGACTTTCACGTGCGGCAGCGAAGGGAGATTATATCCCATTGATGACGAGACTGCGCATCTCGCTGACATGGCCTCTTTGGCAAGCCCAGGAAGATTCCACTGGATCGTGAGAGATCTTATCGCACTTCGAGATGTTATCAAACCAGAAGGCAACGACATGACGCAGTCGGAGTATCTTAATGAACTCTCTGTAGGCGGGAATTCTCAGCGATACATCAACGCCGTGGAGCCTTTGCGCTACAACTACAGACTTTTTAAAACTGAGTCGGGTAACTTTGGACTTGGACCTGTTGGTATGAAGATTGGGGATAAGCTTTGCGTACTGTTTGGCGCCGAAGTTCCTTTCTTACTAAGGCCGCAAAGGGAGGGTTATTCTGTTGTTGGGGAGTGTTATGTTCATGATTTGATGCATGGTGAAGTTCTTGATAAGCTTGCTGCTGATCCTGATGGGCCGTTGAAAGCTTCCTGGATCAAGCTTGTTTAGTTCATGTTTCTGGTTAGACATCACGTTTGAAAGATTCAGGAGAGTGTCAAAAACGATCTGCAGCGTCACCCCATGCCGTAATTATCTATATGAAATACCCGATAGCGCCTATTCCAAGTCAAAAGTTCACATAAACCCGGCTCTCCCAACCCGAAAGCATTGGCCGTCCACCCTTCAGTCCTCCTGAAGCTTCTGTGGTACTGGCAAGTAAACGGACATGCTCTGCCGCGCAACCCAACGCGGTGTGAACATCTGGACCGACATGATCCTCCCGACTCATATTCAACACCACAACAGCCTTCTTTTTTTCACATCTTCTACCCTTAACAGGCACTATACTCTCCTTGACATACGTAAACAAAGACTCATCCTCCGGATCAAGAAGTTTAAAAGACCCAAAGACAAAAACATCTTGATACTGTTTTCGTAGTCGGAGCATCTTCTTGTAGAAAGTCAAAATTGAGTTGGGATCCTTGACTTGCTTCGCCACGTTGATCTCGCGATAATCATGGTGGACTCTCATCCAAGGCTTCGCTTGCGATTCTGCAAATCCAGCATTGGGTGAGTCATCCCATTGGAATGGAATGCGAGAATGATCGCGCGCCATGATTTGAAGACCGTGCATCGTGTCTTTGACGCGCTTCTCATCGCCGGACGCGACGGCTTCGGCGTAAAAGTTGCTGCTTTCGATATCCTTGTATTCTTCAATACCCCATGACCGAGGCATATTCGTCATACCAATCTCCTGTCCTTGATACAAGAATAAAGTGCCTGTGAGTGTTGTTTGCCAGATGGCTAGGGTCTTTGCGGACTTGAGCCACCATTCTGGCGTTGACGCGTCGCCAAAGCGATCTACTGCGCGACCATTGTCGTGATTCTCGCAGAAGGCCGTCGCCCATGCATCTGTACCTTCGATGAAGCTCTGCCATTTGTAGACAAACGCTTTGAGCTTGGACAGCGGGAATGGTTGGTAGATGTACTTATCACCAAAGCCATTTCCGTTACCGAGTCTGATCATGGAGAACTCAAATACCATGTCTAGCTCTTTCGCGGCGGCGGAAACATAGGGAATGACTTGTGATGGATGAGGCGTGTTCGATAGTTCGCCGACTGATACAGCGTTGTAAGGACCGAGGACCTTCTCGTACATTTCATGGATAAACTCGTGAATACGCGGCCCATTACACCACATTTCAGGAGCAGGCTGATGTGGCGACCAAGGGTCCGTGATAGGCGCGTCAACAAAATCTCTCCTCTTGGAGTACTTGTTGACAGTATCAATGCGAAAACCATCAACACCACGATCAAGCCAAAAGCGCATCGTGTTCTCATAAATAGCCTCTCGACACTCATCATTATCCCAATTCAAATCAGGTTGATCCGGCGCATAAAGATGAAGATAATATTCCTGGGTAAGTTCATCCCAAGTCCACGTCGAGCAGGCAAAATACCCTCTCCAATTCGTCGGAGGATGTCTCACGCCATTCTCATCATAGCGCGCAGGTTTCCAAATATACCAATCCCTCTTTGGATTATCCTTTGACGATCTGGACTCTTTAAACCACTCATGCTCTATAGATGTGTGATTGACAACAAGGTCGAGAATAATCTTGAGACCATGAGCATGGCATTCGCGAACGAGAATATCGACATCTTCAACGCTGCCGTAGGGTTTGTAGATTTTTTGATAATCGGAAACATCGTAGCCCATGTCTTTTTGGGGGCTCTCGAAAATTGGAGATACCCAGACGACGTCGATGCCAAGATCGCTTAGATAATCGAGTTTGGAGATGAGACCGGGTAAATCGCCCCAGCCATCGCCGTTGGAGTCTTTGAAGCTGGCTGGGTAGACTTGGTAGAAGGATGCGGCTTTCCACCAGGGTTGTTTGCCTACCCATTGATGCTCATCGTCCCATATGACGGAGCCCATTGCGAATTGGTTTGTGCAGAAGATACAGGGTAGAATGAGAAATGATGATGATGGTGAGACGGATGAAAGCGAATGGTCATGGAACGAGAATATGTTGAGAGGGGGAAGACGAGGTGCTTATTATTTGCCATCTTATCGGCCGATATCACTCCGTTGAATGTGGAGATAGGATTTGATCAACGCCGCACTCAACGGACCCTCCGCTCAAGATGGAGCGTAACATTATCACCAACAGGTTACCATCTTCCGAGGCCGTTTACCCTGCGACGTCAGAGCGCTCAGCCAAAGAAAAACCTGGCTCGTGTGTGACCAACGGAGTCTCCGTCTTTAGTGTGCCACCATCGGAGTTGTTCCGCACTATCGATCCTCCGCTCCAATTTCACCAATAATTTGTCTCTAACAAATTCCGAAAGGCGGAAACTCCGCTAGTGAACGGAGTCTCCTGTTCAAAAGTCTCTTTCCCCAATCCCATTTCTTGAAAATGACCCCACACACTCAATCCCCGTGCCCCCAGGTTTCCCCATGCTTTGCATACCATTCATTGATGAGCGTGCCTATTTTCTGGGGGATTAGCTTAAGTTAGACCTGAAAATTCATCATCCGAGCTGTCGGATTCAGGCGTAGCGAGCATCGGCTCCGCGCAAGTACATAAAGGACCGACAATCTCTCCTTTCTCTCCAGCATCTCGCCATCAATTCTCTTCTTTTTTTCTTTCCACCTCAAAACTTCGCCATGGCTTCTTATCCCGAGAAGAGTATCGATGCTCAGCATGACGAGACTGTTACGCCTGAAGCTCTTGCTTCCGAGGCCAAAGTCGCTGCTGAGGCTGAGCATCATATGACGCTTTGGCAAGCTATCAAGACTTATCCCAAGGCCATTGGATGGTCTGTTCTCTTGTCGACAACTCTCATCATGGAAGGCTATGATCTTGCTTTACTTGGCAATCTCTACGCTTCTCCCGTGTTCAACAAGAAGTTCGGTACTTGGAATGCTGAGAAGGAGAAATATGCTGTTTCTCCTGCTTGGCAATCTGGTTTGTCCAATGGTGCTCGCGCCGGCGAGATCATTGGTCTCATTATTGCTGGTTGGACATCTGACAGATATGGCTACAAGATGACCACCGTTGGATCTCTTGTTCTCATGATCGCCTTTGTCTTTGTCCTCTTCTTCGCTCCCAACGTCAAGATTCTCGTTCTCGGAGAAGTCCTCTGCGGTAAGTCATATCATTCATTCCACAATTGTGCCACTCGCTAATGTAACATAACCAGGTATCCCATGGGGCGCGTTCCAAAGCGTAACTCCTGCATATGCATCCGAAGTAGCACCGGTTGTTCTACGACCTTACCTTACAACCTTTATCAACATGTGTTGGGTCATTGGTCAGTTCTTTGCAGCTGCAGTCAACAAAGGTTCAGTTGGTCGAGGTGATGAGTGGGCCTATCGCATTCCTTTTGGAGTGCAGTGGGTTTGGCCCGTACCGATCCTTGCAGGTGTTATTTTTGCTCCGGAGTAAGTTGTATCATATCATCGGCGGTGGAGAATGTTGGGCTAATGGATTGATAGATCACCTTGGTGGTATGTTCGAAAGGGTAACCGAGCTGCAGCCAAGAAGTCGCTTCTGAGACTTACTTCGCCCCAACAACCCAACTTTAACGCCGACGAGACGATTGCCATGATTGAACATACGAATGAGATGGAGAAGAATTTGAAGGAGGGGACAACATACAGAGATTGCTTCAAGGGTGTTGATCTCCGCCGAACTGAGATTGTTGTTGGTATCTGGCTTGTTCAAACTCTTGGTGGCCAGAATCTTATGGGCTACTTCTCATACTTTCTTACACAAGCCGGTATGGATGCAAGCAACTCATTCTCACTGTCAATGGGGCAATATGCACTTGGAATGGTTGGTACAATGGGCTCTTGGTTCTTGATGTCCAAGGTCGGCCGACGAACGATTCACTTCTCTGGTCTCTGCACTCAACTCCTCATTCTCATCGTCGTCGGTTCTCTATCATTTTCCAAGGATAACGGTTCAGTCTGGGCTATTGGCGGAATGCTTATTCTCTTCACATTCGTCTACGACTTCACTGTTGGACCCGTCACGTACTCCCTCATTTCCGAGCTCTCGTCGACCCGACTCAAGGCCAAGACTATTGTTATGGCCCGCGCAGCTTACAACGCCAGCAACATCTTTGTCAACGTCATGACCAACTACCAGCTCTCATCTTCGGCCTGGAACTGGGGAGCTCGCACCGCCTACTTCTGGGCTGGAACCTGTCTCTTCTCTGCCATTTGGGTGTACTTCAGACTTCCTGAGCCCAAGGGTCGTACTTATGCTGAGTTGGATATTCTCTTTGAGAAGCGCGTGTCGGCAAGGAAGTTTGCCAAGACTGAGATTGATCCTTATTCTCACTCGATCAACTCTGACAAGAAATTAAACAACGAGAAGGAGCTGCAGTAAACAAGGCAACGGTGTGTCAAATCTCATATGGTATGTGGAAAATATGATGTATGATAATAATAATAAGGGTATCTAGTTTGAGTAGTTGATGTACAGATTGTTTACTATGAGTTTACTCTCGATATTGGTGGACTGCTGTGGACCACGCTAGGCCCGGGACTTGGCAGTGCCTGTTGTATATGCTTTTCCAGAAGCGGCTCATAAGTGGATGCACCTCCCGGCAGTTTGGTTATAAGGTTTCGTATGTATAATAAGTCGTCTTCTGGTGAGGTGCCCATTGCAAAGCCTTGGGGACTCGAAGGCGTGACTGGTACACGAGCGAGGACATCCACCACTGCTGAGACTATGTCGTATAGTTTCTCGGTTACTCCAATACCGTGGATCTTTATGCTATCGATAGATAAGTCTCGTGTTGACAGAGTGAGGTCTTTGGCAACCACTAGAGGGTATTGATAAGTGAGACTATGCTGATGCGCGTTTTCACTGAGATGACCCAGTCGCAGCCTTAGTTTCCAAACAATCATCCTTAGCCATAGCTGTGTAATTCTCAGATTGGCCTTTTGCGTCTCGTGAAGTTGCAAGTCAGGTTTTATAGCCGTATTGACAGCCGTCTCGACGAAGTCCAGCGATGAAAGAGGCGGTGAGATAGCAAAACGCTCCTGATTCAACAATGCAACAAACGAAGTATCAATGGGTCTAAATAAAGCCGAAAGGCTCCAGAACCCAGATAGCGAAGGATCATTCATGTCGATTTCTGGAGCCTCGTCGGTGATTTGTAATGTGATGGGGCGGCGATATCGGATGGCGTGGGATCGCTCTGATACGACAAGGACCCAGAATAGTCGGTGTGCTAACGCTTTTGCGGAATGGTCCATGTCTTCAAGGCGCAAGAGACAGAATAGGGTTGTTGCTTCGCGGAGGAAGAGAAATGTTTGGCTGTGATGCGATAGGCGGGCTTGGCAGGCGTAGAGGAAGAATGCGAGAAGACATTGGTTGAGGGTTGGTTTCATTGTGCGTGGTGTTGATTGATGAACGGTGACGACTTGATCCACAATCATTGAACCATATGTCGCGTTATTCTCAGCTATAATTCCCTGCGACAGTAAATTCTCGGGTTCTTCTGTTTGGAGTAGGACTTGGGCGCACATGGCGACAAGAACAGAGTAAGCCTCAAGTCTCCATTCAGGCGTAGCCGATGCCGACGCCGATCTAAGCAACACGACATAATCGCGAGTAAGAATAGGAATAGTTGGATAAAGCCGTGCAAAGAAGCGCTCAACACAATGGTCCAGTACCTGCGCAGGCACAAGCTCAATGAGTCTATGCAGCGCATCAACAGGTGCATTTCGGGGGATTGAGTAATGACCGTGGATAGGCTGGAGAATACTCGGCGCACCCGATTGTCCAATACAGCGATCTCCGAGACCTGCATCCACACATCTTCTGCAGGGCCGATACTCGTTACAGCCTCGGCGGAGCGTCTTGCAGCGCTGACAGGCTCTAGGTACCTGCGTCCGCTTGGCGGGTGGAATGTCTCTATTATCAGGCATCGATAAGAGATAAAATCTAGCGTGTACAGTCTGAGCAGACAGTGTAGTAGACAAGGAGAAGAGATAAAGGGATTTGATCTGAGATTACGATAATCGCGCACGTGCGTGGGTCGAGGTACCGCAATGGGAGTGAGTTTCCTTGGGATGAGGTAACGAAAAGATAAGAAAAATAAAGGAACGAAAAATTCCCGCACTGATAAAATGCACTGTAAGTCAAGGCATGCAAGGGGGGGAGAGAAACCGCCTGAGTCAAGAACCAACGGAGAGAAAAGAAAGTGGATATTGAGTTCGTGGGGACTGGAGAGAGAGGTTGTGTCTTCGGGAACTGAACTGCTACACCCCGCTTGCTTGGAGAACTCTACAGACTAGACCTAAATGGGGCTGTTACATATCGTTTATCACTTGGCGAGATATGTCAATCATGATATTCCAGACAATTGGTAAACAAACATCTACCTATTTCATAGGTCGGAACCATTACTATAAGCACTGCAACATTGAGACAATATCATGGTAGCTGGCTTCCCCGCGTCCTCATCGACCTCCAACGTTGACAAGCCACATGATAATCATTATAAGCTAGAAGCTTGGCAGAAACCATATCCCTGCCCCAATCTTGGCCGATCGCTATCGCCGTACGTAATTAGAGCCTTTGGCGAGAATCTTCTACCGACTTTAGACGACCTTGATTGCTCTTGGCTATCTTACTATCCTCGAACTAGAGAGCCGATCCGACGGGACCTGTTAACTAATGATAAGGTAACACGGTGGGTTGCACGCATATTCTCGGTCTGGATAAGCTATCCAGGTTGATCACGGCCAAGATACCAGATATTATTATGACTATAAAAGACGCCCAAATTCCCGTTTATCATGTCTGTGTTTCTGTTCCTCAGGTAGTTGTCTAATATCAAATCTTGTCCTGACCGCCCAACATGTCGCCCTCTCTTCAATCCCTGTTCGCACTTTCAACCCTTGTAGCCTCGGGCCTCGCTTCTCCCCTCCCCGAGATACCCCAATTGGTTCCCAGGGCAGTCAGCGACTTTGAGTGCTACAACGCCAGTCTTCCCAACATCACCATCTATGCTACCGGCGGTACAATTGCTGGTTCAGCGGGATCTTCCGATCAGACTACAGGGTACAAGGCTGGTGCTTTGGGTATCAAGACATTGATCGACGCTGTTCCCCAATTATGCAATGTCTCCAATGTTCGGGGCGTGCAGATCTCCAATGTTGATAGTGGAGATATTAACTCGACTATTCTCACTACTTTGGCGCATCGCATTCAGGATGATCTTGATAGCGAGTACATGCAGGGCGTTGTCGTCACTCATGGCACTGATACCCTTGAGGAGTCTTCATTTTTCCTTGATCTTACTGTCAAGAGTGAGAAGCCTGTTGTTATGGTTGGCTCCATGCGCCCTGCTACAGCACTCTCGGCTGACGGCCCTCTCAACCTCCTCTCCGCCGTTCGATTGGCCAGCAGCAAGAGCGCCATGGGTCGTGGAACAATGATCGTTCTCAACGATAAGATTGCCTCCGCGCGATTTACTATCAAGACCAACGCCAATTCTCTCGATACCTTCAAAGCCGAAGATCAAGGCTACCTCGGCTCTTTCGAGAACGTTGAGCCCATCTTCTGGTATCCTCCCGCTCGACCTCTCGGCCATCACTACTTCAATATCAGCACCAGCTCCACCAAGAAAGCCCTTCCTCAAGTCGATGTTCTCTACGGTCATCAAGAGGAAGATCCCAAGCTTTTCAGACAGGCTATTGACAACGGTGCAGAGGGTATTGTTCTCGCTGGTCTTGGCGCTGGAGGCTGGCCTGACAAGGCTGTTGATGAGATCAAAAAGGTTCTCAACGAGACTGAGATTCCTGTCGTTGTTAGCCGACGCACGGCTTGGGGATATGTTGATGAGCGACCATTTGGTATCGGAGCGGGATACTTGAATCCTTCCAAGTCTCGCATTCAGCTTCAACTAGCTTTGGAGAAGAAGTTGTCTATTGAAGAGATCAAGGAAATTTTTGAGTACGCCTCTTGAATGGAAGGTGTACCGACATGACTTTACGATGTATATATGAAATAGAGTTTTTTTTCTTGAGATTTTATTCGCAGTGCACTGTGCTGGCATAACCCCGGGTTAATTCTTCTAATTCTACTGATAAATTGAACTAGAAGTGTATTTCCTAACCTCATACTCGACTTGTAACTCAATACTACCGGCGTGTTTCTATTTGCGTCGATATTTACTCTCCATTCATAGCGCGCAGCAATTTGATGTGATGCAAAGCTCAGAATATTTCCATTACCTTTCCTTTCTTAGCCTGCGAGTCCTTCATGAGCAGCGAACACATTGAGCTCGGATTCATCAGTAGCTTGAAACTCATGTTGGATGCCCGGAAGGGCGACCCTGAACGTATCCCTGCATAAAGCGAACGACATTTTCTCCTGATGAATGATTATTTAGATGTCTAGATTTCGAGGGTGACTTAGTTCAACAGCTTACCCTTATCCTAGCATCGTCAGGGACCCAATCAATGTGAAAAAGCCTGCCTTTTCTGAACGACCGGTCAGTTCTTTAGGCAGAGATGAACAGAGTGGTTCACAGGATGCATACTTATCCTCTAAGTGAGGACTAGCACACACAATAAATGCGCAGCTTTGCGGAACCAAACTCGTGAGCTTGTCCATGAAATCCTCCCAGTTTGAATCATAGTCTTCTAGGAGCGGGATGATCTCGGTATGGCGACTATTGAGCCCAAAGATCACGTATCCCAATGAATCTTTGGTCCTCGTCTTCAATTGGGCGAACTCCTGGATGGCATCTTCCGAGACCGTGATGCTACGAAAGGGAAAATTAAGCATTGGTAGTACTCATTGAGTAGTATCTAATAAACGTGGTGTCTTGTTCACACATTGGTTGTAAGTTGCCTAGCAGAGAGCTTTCCTAGATAAAGTGATGGTGGGTGAGACAAACCCAGACGCCTTGATAGCAATGTTAGAGCAGAAGTCAGAGTGTCGTATAGAAAAGTGACATACCATGTTGATAGATAACCTATGGATTACATAGGTTTCAAGGCTATACCAGCGATGACTTGATACAAAAGTATGTCTAACGATACCGTAGGAAGTTTGGTTATATGCCTTGATGGTTAGGGAAAGAAGATAATGGGGAATTGCGAGGGAAATAAATACTCAAATGCAAAGAGACGACTCAACTGCCAAGTCTAACTGTCAGGAAACTCCTTCACACTACTGGGCAATTTTTGGGCAGTAATGCATGCGCCTTGAACACTGGGAATTCAGCTGTGACGGATTGAGCGACACTATCGATTTTTAACTCCGTGAATGATGCCACTTTTGTCTTAACGTGGCTCTCTACCCTACAATTGGCGATAGACCAATGCTTGTAAGATCTTAGACGAGGTGGTCAGCTATGACAGATACGACGATCCTTCTATTCTTGGAAAAGTTTGTATTTTATTCAGCTGAGGTCGAACACTTGAGTATAAAACAATTAATCTTTCCTTACCTATTATTTCTACTTACCAATCGTCAAGTTCGCAATTCCCGAATCTTTTTTTTAACACAATCTGTAAAGTCCTACTTGCGATGGCGCATGAGGTGCGCTGTAGGACTGGGCAAATCGGCTATTTTTAGTGGTCAATTGCTCTGACATAATCGCCATTTTAGTGGACTAGCGGGTCACCACTCACCCAGGACTTCAGGAGTCAGCCTAACCTTTTTACAACTTGAACATCTTCTGTTGTAGTCCAGACGCATGAAATAAAAACGAAAAAAGTCAACATGTCAGCCGGATCAACTGAGCGCCAAACCATTAATCTTCCCGCAACCAAAGATCAGCCCTTCACAGAGCCAGATTATGCACTAGATGATCGCAGCACGGAAGCTCTGAAGGACCTGCAAGAAGGGGATTTGTTGCAGATGGTAAAGATGACCTGTTATTCTCAAGTTCTCAGAACCAAGCTTATCCCGATCTCAGGTAGTTGATCATGAAGAGGACATCATTGCGTTCGCCGACTTGAACAGACAGGTATCGCCTGATGATCTCCCCAAGTACTTTGAAGCTCCCGGAATAAAAAAGTTCGCCTTCTATCGCCATCCCGGCTCAGGTGCTGTCATCTTGATCTGGACACGTTTCCCTGCGACAGCTTCCACCAAGAATGCACGTGTTCAGCATCGACTAAGGAGGGATCTGACTTGGTATGCTGAGAAAGAGGGTATTAAGAATATTGCTGCAGTAAGTCCTGGCTACATTGCGTGTTTCACGAGAAATGTTCTGATGATTCGCAGCTTGAAGTTCAATCACAGAAGGATATGACCGTCGAGCGCTTGGAGGAAGCAATTGGCTCATCGACAGCGGGCAAGTAGTCGTGAAATGGGGATGTTTATTCTCAGTATCTCTTCATTTTCCAGTCTTCAATAGAAGCCCTAAGCATGTCACTTTGAACATTTCGTATGGGTTGATCTCCAGCATGAGTGGACTTCATTACATGCAGATGCCGAATCCTTTTTACTGTGGCAAATTTAACTGGGAACATGTGAGGCGCTGGGATTCCAGGAAAACATGTCAGAGACAGTCATGTTGTAGTGCGTCAGCGATCCATGATAGAAGAGGAATTAAGTACAAGAGTCTAAAAGTTTCAACTATCTTTGGTTAAGAGATTGAGATCCTCGCCGTTCCTTCTGACTAACTTGACATTCATGTAGCTCCGTTAAAAGCCGTCTCGAATTCACCAGGAGTATAGCGCCCTTCACTCTCACTGCACATAGCCTTGGCAATAACCTTCAGGAGGCCATCGTTACCGTTGAAAACACCATAGTTTCGTCCTCGAAGGATTTCCTCAGTCTTATCAGCTGTAACACGCTCGTAGCTTGTGTTGGGAGGTTCAATAAGATCCTTCCACAGCTGGAACCGGTCATTAGAGTTTCGCAAGTCAGGAACAGACATGACCAGGAAGGCCATGGCCAGAGAGAAAGTGTCGGCCTTGGTGGTGTAGTCTCTGCCGATAATGATTTCTAGAAAGGTTAGCTGATGGTTGACACGAAGGAACTGGGTGACGTACCTGGGGCAGTGTACGACGGAGTGCCAACGTCCATCTGAACGGTAGTGCCAATGTCTCGCGACTGATCAAAGTCCATGAGCTTAATGGTGTCTCCATCCTTGAGGAAGTTCTCGGGCTTGAGATCACGGTGAATAATACCAGCGGCGGAGACAGCAGCAACGGCGCTGAGCATCTGCTTGAAAGCGCTGTTCACGGCACCTTGGTCACCAAAGCTGCCCAGGTTATCAGCCACGGAGCCCTCTTCGACATGAGGCATGATGGCGAAACCATATTCTCTTCGGCTCTTGCCTTTGAGGAAATGATGAATGGGAAGAATGTTAGGATGATTAAGACCCTTCTGGAGCTTAGCACCGTAGAGAACAGAGCGACCATCAGAACCCATGCCACTGCGCTTACTGACGACAGTCTCTGTGTGCTGCTCATTCTCACTATCGGTCCAAGTCAGAGTAGCTTTCTCGATGAGGACGGTCAAACTAATAACGATGGTACTGTCGACGCTGAGCGTGTAGCACTCCCAGGACAACTTCTTCTCAGGGTTGTTCCATTCACCAACAGTGAGGTCATCAATGCCAGGGACGTCGAACTCGGGGATAGTATCAGTGATGCTCTGCCATCTTTGGAACAGAGGCCATGATGTAATAAAACCAGGAAAGCCAGTTTCACCAGAGGAAGCGCTGGCGATAAAAGAGAGTAAAGCCCCAAGGGCAAAAGTGAAGCGACTTGAGAAAAGCATTGTCGCTGAAGAGAATGACTATCCAAAAGAGTGTGAAAAAAGATACCGACAGCCTAGCGATGCTGGAAATATCTGGGTGATGCATTTATTTAACGGAACATATTGGCAGTCACTTACAAGACCAAAATGCCATGGTTTGGAGGATCGATGTTGAATCCTTGGCGTAATCCGTTTAATTAGATCATCTAATTTCTATTGTACTTGAAACAGGAGCAACATTCAAGCACGGGAAGATCCTTGTGCTGACATGTCCACTACCGATGAAACAAGGCTGAGCTGACTGTGTCTAAGTGGAGTTATAGCGTATTCCAGCGTGTTACAGCGGATGGATGACTCGTGTACCGAAGATCATGGTAGTTTACTGAGACATTTTGACAGAAGGCTTAGAATGGGGAGACGAGGCGCCATTGAGCCCAGATCTTCCCGTGCTTGCCGTGTCTACAGGATCAAGATTGGGGTCCGGATGAGATTTTAGTTAAAACGTGCTGAGAGATTGATGCTAGGCTTTTGCACGTACCGTGGACTGGCCAGACCTTGGGACTGCGAAGTAATGGGACACTTTTTAGTGGTGAATTCACCTCAGTATTTCCTAGAACCCGTCGCCAGCTTCATTATCCACGGAGAATGCGACTGTTGAGCAAAAAGATTGAGGCTTAGCTGACGGCAGTATTGTGATCGTCTATCTTCTTTCATAAAGTGACATGCATCGAATCCTACTGCAACGATGACATGACATACAGGCCACAAATCTACGCAGGAAATAAGCGAGTCACTATAACATGGAAAATTACAAGGCAGATCTCATGTTTTACAGCCCGATTATAGGCAATTCTACGACTCCCCTGCTTTGTTTACTCTAGTGGATCAAGCTCAGCCCTGGGACACCCACTAACAGCCCCCGATAAGCGCACGGGATGGAGCCTCACAGCCCAGTAAGGATTTGAAGGATGGAGATTAAGGAGCTCGGAAATTAACGATCTGACTGCGTCGTAACACTCGGCAGATGTGATTCTGTACGAAATAGACTGTGAATTTCGATAAACTAATGCAAGCAGCGTGTTTTACTACTGCAAGTCCTAGATCCTTTGGAAGTTTCTTCTGAAGGATTGAGCCTCGAGGCCCTGTAATTTAGAAAACCGGGTCTGCCATAGTACAGCTTACAATCCATGCACTCAACACGGGAAGTTTGTTTGTAAATGCCAACTATAGCAGTGCTTCATCATTCTTTTATTCTTACCTTTACTTAAAGTCTTTTGTTTCCTATACACACTCTTTAGTACACTTCTCTAGTATTTGCAACTTGGTCATTCGCTACGGGTTAGCTTCTTCATTCGTTATGTTGCGCCCTACAGACTCTCCCATGCCTATTGGCATTGGTTTCCTTCTTTTGTCTTTTGGAGCCAAGTTTGCTTCTGCCGTTCCTTACCAGTGAGTTTTCGCCATTTAAGGATAGTTTGGTGAGCTAATTGGAGACAGGATTTACCAGCTTGATGAGCGCCAAGTCAACATTGATACCACTACCACTACAACTGACACCTTCATTTCTACTACCACCAGCGCTGTCGCGCCAATTGATGTCCTTCCTACTACAAGCTCAGATGTTGTTGTGGTAAATACTGAGACTTCGACTAACAATGACGCTGTTGTTGTTGACACAACTACGACCAATGCTGCGCCTGTAGTTGAGCCTCCTACCACTATTGGTCAGATTGTTGATGAATCTACCACCAGCGCTGGAATTGCGCCTGTTGGTACTGAGACTTCAGGCATCAATGACGTGCTGAGCAGCACTGGTGCTCCTATTGAGAACCCTATTCCTACTACAACCGATGCCCAGACCAGCTCGAACTGGATCCCTCCCGCTGGTACCGAGACCAATGTTGTTGGTACTCCCGGTCCCAACACAGATGTCCCCCCTCCCGCTGGCACTGAGACAACTACCAACAATGTCGTTGAGCCCATTGGTACCACCACCAACACTGAGCTTCCTCCTGCTGGGACAGAGACTACCACCAACGTCCCTGCTCCTATCATTGACACCACAACCAGCGCTCAGGTCCCTGTTGGAACTGAGACAACCAGCAATGCGATTGAGCCCGTCAACACCACCACTGATCTTCCCGCCCCTGGTCCTGAGACCACTACCAGCCAACCTCTGGCACCCGTCGACACTACCACCTCCGCCGTCATCCCTCCTCCCAACACTGACACCCAAACCAGCAGCGCTGAGGTGCCCGCTCACGAGACAACAACCGACAAGGCCAACGCTCCCAGCACAACCGCCCCCGTCAATAACATCCCCAGCACTACCGAGAAGGCCTCTGAGCCAATCCACAAGCCCAGCGATGCCCCTTCAGCTCCTGTCACCGCTCCTCCTCAAGAAGCCACTGCTGCTGCTTCTCAAGCTCAGGTGACTGCCTCCGAGTACAACTCCAAGGTCGACGACATCATCCCCATCATTGTTGCTTGGACCAACAACCCCGATGGTCTCAAGACAGATACATTGAACAAGGTTAACAACTTGATCGATGGTGTCAAGGGTGCTATCAAGGACCTTGGTGGTAATGAGTCTGGTGGTTGCCCCGGTAAGAGACGTCGTGGTATTCTCGACATTGTCTCTAACGTTATAAACACCCTGTCATGTGTTGTCTCCAACCTTGAGGATGTCGGTGGCAAGATCACCGGCGGTGTTGTAGAGGGCGTTACTCCCATCGTGAGTACCTTGACCAACAACAGCAAAGATCTTAAGGATCAAAGTGAGGAGAAGGATGAAGATGAGCAGTCCAAGACAGAGAAGAAGGAGTCTAAGACAGAGGAGGAAGAGTCCAAGACAGAGGAGAGTAAGACGGAAGCTAGTACCACGGAGAAGCCTACGTCTACTGAAGCTGAGACTACTACCTCTGCCGAGACGACGACGGAGACTACTGGGTCTTGCATGATGAGGGAGACTACTAGTCTGCCTGGTGCTTCGGATACCCAGCCCAAGACTTCCATTGCTTTGCCTCCCACGAGCGGCGACGACGCTACTGCCAGTGAGACCTCTGCTGGTGCTGCCGAGACTAGCACTAATGGTGTGCCAACTTCGGCTGAGGCTACTACTACCGCTCCAGGACCCGAGTCTACCACTGCTGCTGAGACCTCTGCCCAGGAGACCTCTACCAAGCCCGCCGATGAGACTAGCACAGCTGAGGAGACCAAGGCTGAAGAGACATCGAGCGCCGACAAGACTGACACTTCAGCCCCCGCCACCACAACCCCAAGCACTCTTCTCACAACAACCCGTCCCTCCGACCAAACCACCAACACCATCACCTCCGGCTCAACCGAGATCATCACCAGTTCCGAGGGTATTACAACCGCACCAACACGCACCTACTACCCCTGCAACATCTACGGTGGTCCCCGCGTCACATCAGCGTACTGCCAATGCTCCACCACCGTCTCGGGCAAGCAGTACATCGCGACAGCTACACTCATCGATGATCGATGCGAAGCCTACACCGAGTATCCCTCCAAGGTCGACCCCGCTACTGAAGCTCCTCCTCCCACGCAAGCACCTATCAATGAGCCTCTCACCAAGACCATTGATGGTACTGTCCTCGCTTGGACTGCATACACTCTTGCGTATAGACAGGTCTACAAAGACGTCACTGTTACCTTTTCTAACGGTGTCGGTGACGTGAAGACCATCGCTACACCCGTTCCTACACAAACTCATGTCGATAACGATGGTTCCGGCCAGTGCGGTACTGGCGATGGACTTTCCAAGTCTGGTCTCGGCGACGCATGTGACCGCGCCATTGGTGAATTCGAAGATGATGCGATCTACACGGGTTACACCACTCGTTACAGTCGCTCTAAGAAGGGTATTCTTATGGTTGCGTCTATGGGACAAGCTGCTTGTATTGCCAAGTTTAGCTGTGATGACTATGGTATTGGTATGAGCGGTAGGCTCATCAAGGAAGCGTAAGTTCCCCAACTCTCGATGATGTTTTGAGAAATGATTACTAAAGTGGAAATAGCCGCGAGAACGCTAAGAAGAATGACAACATTTGGATGTGTGGACATATCGAGTTGTCGAACTCTTGTAAGGTGGTTATGGATTACTGCACGAACTGTAAGAATGAGGGCTAGGTCTCATTGCTTTAGCAGTGGAAGCGGAAGCAAGGATTGATCATATGTCACCTGTCAACTGCCTTTCAATTAGATAATGTCAAATACTCTTCATTTCTCGCCTTCTGTCTACTGCTCAACCCACTCAGGTGCTAGCGAATCCCAGACTTGCTAGACTGTATCGCTGCAAGTCTCTAAGCCAAGTGCGTAGTGTTGAAGAGGCGATTCCCAGTGTCGGTCGTCTTCGTTCCGGTGAACTTGTTCTCTGACAAGCGAAGCGCTACCAATCCAGCCTCATAGCGTCGCATCACCTTCGAAAGTAGGTGAGTCTCCGCGACAGCCTCAGCCTGCACTACCCCAGCCACGACCACAATGCTGATGCTAGGTTCAAGACGGACAACACGCTTGATGAACTCAATGATGCTCTTGCCGCTGTTGATCACAGAGTCCACCAAGATTACAGTCGACTTGTCTTGAATGTGATGTTTCTTGATGTCTGCTGCCCCACCGGCATGGATGAACATGGCCTGAGGGAACACTTCGTTGACTCCAAAAGCCATGGGCTCACCACCACGCATAAGAACGACGATGCAGGTTCCAGCTTCATTGCGTAGTCGGTGAGCGGTAGTCTCATGACCCTGTACATGTGGAATAGTGTACTCTTCAAGACCGGTGAGCTTGGATACATACTCGACGGCTAGATAGCGCCCGACATTCGCGTGGGCGTCTCGGAGGAGAGGGCCTGCTACTGTAGCGTCGCGCATAGTGGACATAAGAATCTTGGCAGCAGCCTTGTTGGTAGCGTGAAAGATCTTGAGTGGGCGACGATCTGGGCGGGGATCAACAATGGAGTTGAAGAAGTTTTGGTCTGCCAGGCTGACCACAGGTAGACGGTCCTCGTCTAGTCTTGGCGACGACTGACTTGGAAGAAGGATCTGTCGCGCTCTCAGGTAATCGTCTTGAACGGATTTAGCCAAGGCTACATCCATGGTCGAGCTTCGTTTCTTCTCATCACCAACAACGACAATGGCTTCGTCCGCTTCCAAAAGCATAGGTATATCCAATGGACTATCGCCGAATGCCCAGACGTGGAGGTCATACACATCTCTGAGATGCGACACAACAGCAGCCTTGATCCCAGGAGTGACAAAATATCCATCTGAGAATCTCCCACCACCAATCACTTTGACACTGCCAGAGAGACCAAGGTTCTTCAAGATCTTGGTCCATACACGCCCAACGCCGCAAGTCACGACAACAGCACCAATGTGTTTACTCTCTGCGACGAGGCGTAAGAGAGAGAGTAGCTCGGGATGGAGAGGAACAGAAGGGGCCACCATTTCGCTAATCTTTTTGAAGTTATAATCAGCTGAGGAATCTTCTTCGAAAAGCAAAGTGGCCTGGTGGAAGGCTTCGTCCGAGTACCCCATAGGGCCACTGTAAAGATTCTTCATATGAGAGCCAGGCCAAAGGCCCACGCCGTGCTCCTCCAGTGCGTCCAAGAAGAGGCGCCCACCATCTTCAGCAGACAATGTCCTGTCGCCATCGAATACCAAGAATGTTTGCAGCTCTTCCGTGCCAGAGCGAGCGAGAATCCTGTCAAGTCGAGCGGTCACTTGAGCAATGTTGGCTTCAGGTGTAGCGAACTTCTGGAAATGCTGCACAAGACGCTTGACATTCTTGACCTCAGGGTGTTCGACGTTAGTAAAGAGAATCTTGTGCTGACGACAGAGGTTTCGCAACGTTGTCACTTCAAGGCTGTGCCAGTCTAGCCAGTTCATCTCGGTCAAGGTGGTCAAGGACGATCTGTCCCTCTGGTTATCATTCTCGAGGCGCCACATGATAACCCAGGTGATAGAGCACATATAGATGATGTGGGTAAACGTCTCCAAATCTTCCGGCGTGTATACGGCGTAGGGAGCAGCGTCCTCCGTTGACCAGAACATCAAGTGTCCGGTGACGATAGCGATTCGGCCACTGGCTGCTGTCTCATGCTTGATGTGGTTGATGGCTTTGGCCCGCCACTTTGTCTTCTCAGACACGTCGAGTCGTTGGAAGGCGTCGAGGCCACCGGGGACGAGGGAATCAATGACTTCAGAGCCTTCGAAGAATGCGAACTCTGTCTGGCCGAGCTCCTTGCGGAGGGCTGCAAGCATGTAGGACTTTCCAGAGGCAGGAAGGCCGTAGATGCCAATGACTGTTGGCTTGGTTGGACCTGGCATGCAGAATTAGCTCACATGGTAACTTTTCTCAACGAAGAGAGTAACTTGCCTTGGTCGGAGTGGCGGTTGGCGAGGCCAACATATGATTCGGAAGTCATCTTGGCAAGGCGATTTGATGGAGGTGACTTGAAAAGACCGACAGTCGAGGTGTGAAGGATGAAGTTCAAAGGAAAGAGAAATTCTGGGATATTTGAACTTTGATCTAGCATTAATTTGCACTCGTTTGTCTCTTTCGTGATTCACTATCAGGAGGACAAAGAAGCGACCTCAACTGCAGGAGGCCCACCTATTTTTCTCAAACTGCGCAGAGCCGGGACACAACAAACAATTCTCCGGTATCCTTGAATCCCTATAGGACAAATGGGTATTTGCAGGCAGCAGGCTTTGTGAGTTATGGCTGATTGGTGGTGAGCTCGCCAACACCTTCCCGTGAGTAGGCATCAAAAGTCCCTGCGTCCCTGCAGGAAAACAAGAGGAGGATCAGCACATTCGAGCAATCTGTAAGCGAGAGATAAACAAACTACGGAAAAGTTTCCCAACTTCATTCCATGCTTAAGATTGTAAATCCTTTGCCTTCCTACGGATTCTCAACTTTGCCCTGATGGGAGGCACTGGAAGATGTCCCAAACTCCAGAAACGAGGCTTCTCATGTACCTCTTCCAGATCATAATTCACCGCCAAATACGCCACAAACAATTTTGTGACAACAGCGGCAAAGTGTCTCCCAGGACAAGAATGTTTCCCAAATCCAAACGGAACGTAATTCTCAGAAGGAGTAACGAGTGACTCTGCGCTCGCATTTTGCGGGCTATCATTGTGCGACGTTAGGAACCGAAATGGGTCAAAAGTGTACGTATTAGGATATATGTCCTCGTCGTGATGAATACCCCAAGCCGAGATACTCACGCGTGCGCCTTGAGGAAGGTGTATAACTCGGTCTGGAATCTCTAGACCTTCTGGTTGCATAACTTGAACTGAAAGAGCCTTGATTGCGGTGTCAAGCCGAAGTGTTTCCTTGATAACACTGTCTGCGCAGCAAAGATTGTTAACGCTTTCCTGTTTGACGTTTGTCCAGAGAATATCCCTGGCTTCTTCTTCCATCGTTTGCCAAACTTGCGTGGAAGGATTGCTTGCGCAAACATTAAACAGGGCATATGTCATTGTTAGCGCCGTTGATTCCAAAGCTGCAAACACTGTAGCAAATGCGCGACAAGCGATGGCGTCTGCCATTCCGTTGCGAGGTTCTTGCTTGCGTAGTGCTTCCTGGATATGCCATGTCAAAGCGTCTTCTATTGGGTAATTCTTCAGGATTCCCGATTCAACAGCTATAATTCTCTTCACAATGTATTGGTCGAGGATTTTGAGTGCTCTTCTCATGTAGATATGGTTAAATATAGAGGTTAGACGAGATGTATAAGGTTGGAGAAACGGAGGGACAAGTGATAGGGCTATGGCGCTTGGTATGACGCTGGTGGAGAACTTGGAGAGATTGTCGACAAGCTCCTCATCACCAGCTATGATTGCGTTAGCAGCAAGCAACTCACCATTTCGACTGGGTATTTGCCTACCAAGTATATTACCAACAACCAACTGAGTCGTGATCTTTGCAATCGCCCGTCGAACAAGACCGTAAACCCTGATTTCCTTCCATTGTGTATCCGACCCAAACGTGTCATCTATCGAGTTGGCCAGTCCGTCCGCGATTCTCGGTATCATCCTTGGAAGATTCCGGTTCAACTGCACGCGAAGCACATCATAAACAGCAAAGTCCTTTTGAACAGATGAATTGAGAAACGCGTATTCTGCACCAACGACTTCATGTTGCACAGGGATGGGGCTGAGGATCTTATCGTTCTGCGAGGTCATCCACCGGATGAGACTTGGAGGAAGGAGGATTTCTGGACGGCTGAAAGGAAGTACGATTGCACAAACGGAGCCTTTTTTGTTGTACTACAAACATTGTCAGTTTGAGGGGTAACAAATTTGTTTGTTGAGCATACACCTTGGTAAGCTTTGTTGATGACGTTTGGAATGTTCCAGATCCCAGCGATTTGTGTAACGAGATACAGAGTAAATTTTCCGCGTGGCGACCAAGGTACTTCACTCGGGACTTTAGAGAAGTGACTGTACGAGACGTGAAGACGCCAGACAAGAATGCCGAGCAGGAAGAGCCAGAGTGAAAGCATTTTGAGTTGAGCGAGGGTACGGTCAGTGTAATCGCTGCAGACCAGTGGGCAAATCTGTCGATTTATATCCCAATCGAAGAAGTAGGGCTTCACTGTACGAGTACTCAGCCCTGCGTGGTCTAGGTTGCACAGCAGCATACTTAATCATGTGTCATTTGCTGACTGGCCTCTTCACCATAGCGCTGTCGCGTAAGGGCGTTAACTGCATGTTCTCGTGAACAAGTGCTCATATGAGGCTGTATCAAGCGCCAGACAGTGCTGCAGGTATCAGCTGTGACATGGGGCCGGTCGTTCTATTTTGAACATTACTGAAGACTTGCTTGTTGGTCAGTGAAAAGTGCAATGTAACAGCTGCGAAAAGTTCTTTATAGTCGATGGGGATTTAGCTAAATATTCATCGAGGCCGAGGAAGCTGAGCGCTGGTGAGTTGGTTCTCGCCCCGTTTCGCCAACTTCACAGCATTGCTGAATCAGTGCAATATGCTAGCAGTAAACATGTCGATGCGTTCTATTTATACAGAGTAGAATGATCAGTCCAGGTCTAGCCTCCCTCAATAATCCGCGAATACTGTGCAACAGCTCTCTTTCCAACTGCAAACCTCATTCGCTTTATTGTATACAGTTTCTTGCTCCTGACTCCGTCAACAAAGACGAATACCGTCTGTGTAGCCATCCTACAAATCCACCAAACGGATCTTCCTTATCACTTGCCTCTTCCCTTCCGTCAAACGTAATAACCTGGAGTTTGAGGACCGCCACTTGCTTCGACTCATCAAGCTCAGCGCGGACCTCAACGACGTTGTCAATGTCGATTGGTGATGGCGGTGATTGACGAGGATCAAAACATCCTCTCATCGCGATGCATGTTGGAGTTTTTGAGAGGACCACGAAATGATTTGTGAAATACGTGCCTGTCGACTGTCAGTAATGATGATATCCCGGGGTTCAATTAACATACCAGGCTCATAGGTGGACTCCAGAAGGTCCTTTTTCTCCCATACATCGTCTTTGTTTGTTTCATCCTTGGTGAATTTCATGATTCTTCTCTGAATGCCATATCCTACTTTGTATCAGCATCACGCCTCCCATGCCAATTTTTGTAAACCCTACCGAAACCTCCCCACATTCCAGCCATGAATCTCTCAACCAATTTGGTCCCGCCATTCTTTGCATCCTCGAGAAGTGTTTTGTCAAGCTTCTCAAACGGAACCTCTCTCACGCAAGAGTCGGAAGATACTGGCTTGTTCCAAGGATTAGTTTGCTTCAGTAGCGGATGCTGAAATAATGATCTCCCATTTTCGGGTCCGAAGGGTTCAAAATGACATTTTCGCGTAACGAGGTGAAAGCTTGCTGCTCCAGTGATGGAGATTCCCGCTGAGACTTTAGCGGCGAGGATTAGCCGTTGGCGAAAAAGTGATGGTATACGAGCCATGGTAGTACAGAGCCTTAGCAGAAGTTAAGGAGATAAAAAAACGGGCAGAAGCTGACTTGTATAAATAAATATACTAACCCAACCGGACTTTTACTGAAAGTCCGAGGCCCAGAAAGACACAGCCTGCCTTAACTTTTCTATAATTAACTTGTTGCTTGGACAATTCAATGTTAGCACTTTCAGCTGCTCAAGCCTTGGCTGTTTTTCGCTGGCTTAATTGGTCCACGAGAGACTCATCCTGGACAATTCCCGCTGATTGATTGAATTTCGCGCTTATATAATCATCCGTCAAGTGTTGCCAACCCTAGACCTGATATTTTGACCAAGACTGACAATGAAGTGAGATCAATGCTGGATACAAAGGTAGCAATGCTTGAATATCTATTTTACTTAAAATGTTTTCAACTTCCTTCAATCTCCAGTTTGAGCTAATTTTGGCTTTTAAGAATTCTCCTGTTGGAGAATGAAAAGCAGGTCAGAATTAACTATGTTTTGACAAATAGATTTGTCACCCAACCAAAGCATGAATAAGGCGCCAATGCGGTTTGGCAAAAAGAATGTTGTAATTGAGAAGTTTCCAGCCAACAACAAGTGGAATTCATTTATCGGGCAATTATCACAGATTATACAGCTTTTGTCCGTTGTTTATAAACTTTCCACAAAGTCAAAGCTTTCAGGGCTGAGCGCCATGCCAAATCAAGAATGCCGCAAAGCCTCCATTCCTTCAATAATAGAGCTGAACCACGATCGAATTCTCAACTCTGCAACCTCCAGATGAGTCCCGGTGCGACAGTCAGCCACATGAGGCGTCAGAATTCTATGAATAACCTTCTATTTGACGCTGATTCCATTTTCAAGTTGGTATTTGTCAAAGACTTCACCCATTGAGGCCAGGTCGGCCAAGCGACATTTACACATAATCGGTCCTGAAGAAGAGCTCTGAAAAGCGTCTCTATAGGTAGTCATTCTCAAACACATGTAAGATTAATTCATTTGTTGTTTCACGGCACAATTCAAGCATGATCTCATTGGCTTTGCCGCCGGAACCATTGCCGCAGCCAAGACTGTTAATCACCACCAACAGATAAGCTAACAAAACCTAGACCCTAGATAAAGCCCTGTTAAGAAACCCTCCCCGTAGCTAAACCCGATTGCATAGCAAAAATAAGCCTAATCTGTATCCCTGGAATGTTCAGGAACTTGAAGATCTTTGTGGCGCTGAATCCTAGCTTATTTCGGTGTGATGAGCACTGTCATTGGCGGATGAAACATCGCCATTGGTTTAGAGTACGAGAATCTCGTTTAATTGAGACCAATGGACATGGTATGGCTGGGTTAGCGTCGACAAAGCAAAACAGTTGGGGTCGTGCCCCTGAATTCTTAAGAATGAGACAGTGTTCTCGTCATAGGGCTCTTGCTTATTTCTTGGGTCTTTTCTTCGATGTTTCGTAGGGTTTGCCAGTGCAGGAGACCACCATGAAGCTATTCGCAACATTGCGGCTATTTATTTTCGCGTCGGCGTTTATTTTTCATCATGTCGCTGCTGGCTCACCGACGACTGCTCAAAGATTAGAGGACGCACCGGAATGTTCTGTAGGTATCTCAGAAAGCCTGTGCTGTGCGATTATTAATTGCTTCTAGCTTAAATGCTTCTCTCAATTAGTCGATCAACCGACCTTCTCTACTGCGAATAAAGAGCGACTATGCTACAACCAGACACTTAGCAACACGGTCGCTGGCTGCATTCTCACGACTTGTCGGAAAAGAGACTTGTTTGGTAAGATATTTCGCCTCCAACTCAGAAGCAACAAATCCCACGAATCTCTGGTCTTTATTCAGATTTTCTCGATCAATGACTAATTACTCCCTTGCTTGCGCGCAGACTTTCTCAAAATTGAGCAGACAAATTGCGGCAGACCGGAGCTCGATAACGACCACCATATCAGAGGGGTGAATTACACAATTCTCGGCATAGCAGTGTTTTCAATCATCCTACGAATAGTTACAAAATCTTATCGCTTCTCACCATGGGGCGCTGATGATTACGTTATTATTGTCGCATCCGTAAGACAACAAGATATTTCACAAGTGGTACAGTCTGGTTTACTGATCCTCGTAGGCTTTTACCGTTGTTCAATGTATCATGATGGGTCTCAGTAAGTTTTAGGTTTCCTGGGAGGTTGCAACGAAATAGAGTCGCTGACAACATGGCAACAGTGACGTTTCAAGGCCTGGGTCATAATATCTGGACCTTGAACGACAGTACCATCACCAGATTCCACGTAGTAGGTACACTCACATAGGTATTCACCAACCGTCTAACAAATGCAGTACCTACTCGTCGTCCAATACGCCTATGTTCTAAGTCTCTGCCTCATCAAACTCTCAATACTCTTCTTCTTTCTCCGCACTTTTCCCGATCCAAGGTTCAGAATGATCATCAAGTGTACTATGGCATTCAATATTATCACCACCATCATCTTCATCGTATGTGGTGCGCTTCAGAGACAGCCCATTCACTTACTTTGGGATGGGTGGAAGGAATATCCCCCTCGAGGAATCACTCTTGACATTCCGGCGATTATCCTCTCTCACGCTGGTATCAATATGGCGCTTGATGTTTGGATGTTTATACTGCCTTTGACACAGTTGTACTCTCTGGGACTTCAGCCGAAGAAGAAGGCTGGTGTGATGGTTATCTTTGGCGTTGGAATATTGTAGGTGTCAATTACTTGGTCTTGGGAAAACGTCTAACGCTGTCTAGTCTCATTGCCGCGAGCTGTATCCGGATCCCTTATCTGCTGAACTTTACAAGAACTATGAATACGACTTGTAAGGTTTTCCGCAAACGCATAATCTTCGTTCTAACTGACATCTTGGCAGCTGATTGTCAAGGCTTCATCGTCTGGTCCAATATCGAAAGCGGTGTAGGAATCCTGGTAGCCTGTATGCCTCATATGCAACCAATCTTTCGTGCGATCGCAGTTAGAGCCAGGTCGATGAACATCTTACCGTCTAGCTCCAGCAGAACTGAGGGGATATTTATCCAAAGATCTCTAGCAACAATCAAGATATCGCGGAGTGATGGAACGACTTTTGTGGATGCGGACGACTTGGTGCTCAACGATGAAGGGGGTTTGTTGAGCGAACCTAGTCAGGTGAAGAAGGTTGATAACAAATGTGGTTCCGTAAGCGATACGGGAACCTTGATAGATAGGAACTGAGAAGGGAGAGAGGGACACCGTGAAGTTGCATTAGAAAGCATGAAGCGTTGTATAAGCATAACAGTTTAGACCTTGTTATTTTTTCATCTATATATCTCATTCTATACCACTTCTACAACACGACCTTTCGTGGCTTGATAAACACCCTATCAGGATTTCTTGTCAAAGACGAAACCGGCTTGGGTGTCGCAACATCAACAGGCAACGGTAGCAACTCAAAAGTCCAGATAACAAGAGTGTAGAAGATCTTCATCTCAAGATAAGACATTCTCCTACCGAAACAACCTCGAGGGCCCAATCCAAAAGCTTGAATAGGGAATGCTTGTGAGTCGTATACAACTTCCTCTGTTCCGTCTGGGCCAGTCGTGGTCTTGAGCCATCTCTCAGGTTTAAAATTTTTATAATCATAGTCTTGGCTGAGGGGCTGTTTCTGCTTGCGAGATCTGACCCATTCACTACTTCTTTCCTCATCATAGGATATCGGAGGTGATAAGATACTGGGCCCGTTTGACAAGAAGACAACTGTTGTGCCCTTTGGCACACGAGCACCTAGGATCTGCGTGTCGACTTGAACTTCTCGAAGAGTTATGCCAAAAGGATATGAAATACGAAGGATTTCCTCTACAACCGCATCCAGGTAGGGAACGCGGGTTTGGAGGATCTCGGTCAGTGAAGGGGCGCGTCGTTCAGATTTGGCGTCGGGGTAGGCTTGCTGAAGTGCGTTTCGTAGCTCAGATTGGGCTCTTTGGTCGGCGCTGAGATAGCTGAGGCCCCATCGTACAGCTGATGATGTCGTTTCATGGCCGCCGATGAGATAAGTCATCATCTAGAGACATATATCAGTATATGGCAAACTTCATAAAAGCATTATTACTCACTTCACTGGTAATCACCTGTGAGTAATAATCAGGTTCTCTCCCCTCTTTCTCCGCCATGGCTTCTTCTCGAACCGAAATCTCATCAAGTGCACATTTCATAGCCTCGCCATTCGCCCTTCGCTTGATACCGTTCGCAATTTCTCGCTGTTGCAGCTGCTTCGTAAGTGCAAAGGCATTCTTCAACTTGCTGGACAAGTTGCGATACATCCAATGGAAGAGCAGCGGAGAAGGTGTCTTGATGATCTTTGCGACACTCTCGGCGACAATTGACAAGGCGTTGAGTTCTTCGTTGAGAGGAAGCTCTTTGAACTGGAATTCTCCCTCAGGTTGGCTTGTCGTGAGATTGCCTTCTGGTGTGAGTTCTTGAATTTCTTTGACCAGCTGTGTATATTGAGTGTCAAGACCGAAAGCAGCGCATACAATGATATCCAAGGCGGCGTTGTGAACATCCTTGGAAGCTGAAAAGAATTGTCCATTGGCATGCTCAGTCTTCATATTCCAGAGCTCAATGAGTCGTGAGAATTTGTCGTAAATTTCGGGTGCGGACACCTGGAAAGTATAAGCCTTCGAATCATCACCTGCAATGAGTTTCATCATCTCACCTCTGATAAAAAGGACGGCGTCATCAAATTCCTCACAAGTTCCTTATTCTTTCTAAACTGCGGATCCGAACTTGTAAGCGTAATATGCGCCCCAGGCACAACACAATTAAAAATAGCCGTACTCGACGTCCCGCGATCAAACTCCTTCACACGATGCGTACAAATCTCAGCAGCTTCATAATGATCGGCGACAACAACCCAAGGCTTTCCAAAGGGACGAATGAAGACTTGGAATAAAGGTGATTGGTGCTCGATAACCTGCGTCGCTAACCAGTCGGTCAAGCTCCCGAAAACTTTGATGTCTGGTAAATCGCCAAAGATACGATTGGTCGCGGTAATGTTATAAGGAATATCTGCTAAGGGACGGGGTAGCATTGAGCGATAGAGGGTGTACGCGATGCCTGCTAATAAGAGACATCCTAGCAGGAGTCTCGTTGATGAGGAGTCCAAACTGTCAATCAACGACATGGTTACAATTTCTCGCCCCCAATGTTGTAAAATGGAGTAACCCAACTGCCATTGAGTCAAAGCGGATCCAGGGGATATTTATGAACAGCTAGCACAGGAGATAACAAACTGAGACAATTAATTCAACGCTTTTCACAACTACCCCAAAAATGGTTAGATTATTCAACGAGTGTCAGCCGTAATTGATTCGTGCTCCAATGAAATAGCTGACATTACGAGGTTGGTTGCACAGTTGGGGCCTCGCCGCTAGAGCCCCTTTAAAATCTGATGTGAGAATGCCAAGGGGACGAAAAATGATGAATTGGTAAGACAAGATGAGCCCGGGACTTTGGACTGGAGTGTGTGGTTTTGATGACTGCAATAACGGAATAAAGACGTTTGTACGCCAATTGATGACTGGCAGAGGGTAAAACAGTGAATGCTTGGCAGGTTTTGGGAGCTGGTACGAAATATAAGTGATATCGCAAAGTGGCGCTCACTAGACTGCAGAGCGCGTAAGCAGACCTGCTGGCCACGTAAGCAGCGCTACACAAAGATACACAATGCACTGCTGATCTCTGTTCTCATGCAAGATCATCCTATAAGCTTACTACCGCATATTTTCATGA
>PVPY01000206.1:0-67030 GCA_002982035.1 Fusarium algeriense | reverse complement strand
AATGTAAAATGTCTTACGAAAAAGACATGGAAAAAAAAAATAAGAGTGAAGGAATGAAAGGAGAGAGGAATGAAATTTACACCGACAGAGTCAGGACTTGATTCATGTTTTAGTGAGAGGCTAGAAAGGCGATGGCTGGAAATGGCGAGGTTGGTGGTTTGAGCCAGCCGAGTCGCCCAGATTCTTGAGGTTGGGGAGTTTTAGCTCCAGGGGTTGGTTGTTCGACCCACTGAAGGCACAACACCAGCCACTAACTGTAGCACAGTTTGACAGCGTCTTTATATTTTTACGAGGCATTATGCAGCAACACGCACCACTTCGTATCTATTAATCGAATACCCATCAAGTCAAATGCACCCAGAGTGTTTTGCCGTCAATTTTATTGATCCACGTTCTACTCGCATGCTGAAACGGCGGCTAGATGCATCCCTTGGCTTCCAGGGATTGATTGTCATGCAGGGAGGGCATCGGGCGTTTATCTGATGGCTGGGTCTCAAAAACCAACCCGGTTATTGCCAGATAAACGGCGTCTATCACGTCGTTAAAGCAAGGAATTTAAGATGAAGCGTTATAATGACTTGCTTTAGTGTTTTGCTATTTGTTAAACGAGTTAGTCCAGCCGTTGGGTTTTTAATTCTTGGGTGTCTTGGCTAGTGATGCCATGCATGCATGTGCTTGGGGTTACACACGCCAATGCCAGCGCTACACAGTGTTGAGTTGTACGCGCGTCGACAGACCAACAATCAGTTCTCAACCTTCCTTTACAATAATTATCGTGTTTAATGCACTCAGAGAAGGTTGGGTATATCAGGTCGCATTGAATTGAGACAGACTTTATGCTTTATCGCCGTTGAGGAGCGCGAGCGTTGGTGAGTTAGCCGTAGAGTCTTATCGCGTCATGGCCATGGTGCGACCGCAGAATTTTCCGCGCCAGAATCAAAGCGGCCCGTCCCATCGCATCCAAGCCCAATCTCACCGCCATGACATGATCTCAATCGCTTGACTCAGATCTCAAACACAGCCCAAAGCCCGTCTCGTACAGGGTAAATGCTGGCCAGTCTTGAGCGACACCCAATGCTCGGCCCAATTGACAGCGACCTCTCGCACCTGTCAGGCGCATACCTAAAATGACCCAAGACACGACAGTGCCAAAATTGGTCACCGTCATAATAACAACCTCACCAACACCGTCTGCACCATCAACGGAGCTTGTTTCAGCAATTCTTGAGTCATTTGAACAACACTGTCATTCTTTGACATTATGCAACGTCATTGTTGTTTTTGACGCCTTTGATCAAATAGTACCTACGGCGCGACTGAAGAAGGGACAAGTCACGCCCCAGCAAGCAGCCGATTTCGATGAATACAAGAAGAACGTCAAAGAGTTGATACTCACAAAATATCGCCATGCTGATGCAAAGCTCACACAACGACATGCCGCGGCAGAATATGGAAGCCCCAAGCCCGAGAACACGGTCGACTATATAATCTCGCAAACCAGCGATAAAAAAGTCATTTTTATAGAGCCATCAAGACGTCTGGGATTCGGTCTTGCAGTCAGATCAGCCTTGAAAGTCACCCGTACCCCCTTTGTATGGGTGCAGCAACATGATTGGGCATTGCTTGCTGACTTACCCATTGAACCTCTGCTCCAGATCATGCAGGCTCACGATTCGCATCCAGAAACTCCCATCAAATACATCTGCTTAGCAGCTGTACGCATGCTCTCATATGCCATATCTGAACAGCATCCCGTACTTCGGGAATTATCGTCGTCACTCACAGGAAAATACGGATATCCGACGTATCCGGGTGTCAAGATCCCCTTGACACCGATGTACTTCTGGCATGACAAGCCTCATCTTGCATCAACAGCTCATTACCTCGAGAGGGTATTTCCAACACGGTTAGCTATGCTTCGCGGGGACTTTATTGAGGATAAGATTGGACAGCGAGCTCGCGCTCAGATGAAGGAAGGCTTGGTTAGTAAGCTCTTTTGCTATTTTATGCTGATTCCCTGCTGCCATGTTTGAAGAGCAATTGCTGATATCGAGTAGTGGACGAAATGGGCTACCTGGCTATATTACCCTGAGGACGGCAAACAATTATGCTTGAAACATCTTCAAGGTCGGACTTGGGAGGGAGCTGAGCGACAAGCAGACAGGGCTGTTATGTGGAGGGAAAGGAATGAGGCCGAGAGGGCAGCTCAAGACGGCAAAGGTGGATGAGAATCTCGACCTACCCTGGTTTCCACTGCAACTTATGATATCATGGTAACTGAATCTACGGAAGAGAGCATGCGGAGTGAATTGCCGAGTTTTTGAAAGGTTTTAAATCCTTGCAACATGAAGATGATCTCGGCCGCCCCTCCGATCTTTGTCTTCATCGCCTTGCCCTGGATCGGCTTTCCCCGCATGACGCTTGACTCGGGCGCCGGGTAAAGGAAACTTCCCAAACTTGATGCTACTATACCGCCACTTATTGAACAAGAAGATGTATTTCGAACTAATTGACCGGCGTGTGCCGCATTCAATTGCCGATGGATCTCTATGGGGTGCCGACCCCTCCCGTTGAGCCGATCACCTTTTTCCATGATCGGTGAATCATCATGGCGACTTGGCGATCTGGGGAAAATGAAGGATAAAATATCTTATAAGAATGGTGAAGATCCGTGAAACATTGGATTGTGATAAGTAACATTAAACATAAATCAATTGACACAATGAGACTCTTGACTCCCCTCATTTTCGCCTCTAATGCCATCCTGGCAGCATCCCAACTCATGGGAACGCCTTCTTATGAATATCTCTATACAGTCAACGCAACCCTCGGTGAGCGTTGGCCAATTGGCGACTACGGTCAAGGCAGTCGCGTTGTGATTCCCATCACGGGCGGAACGTTCAAAGGACCAAAACTTTCGGGAACGGTTACCAATCTTGGTGCCGACTGGGGTCTTACAGATACCAACGGCGTCTTCTTCCCCGATACTCGATATAATTTGAGGACTCATGATGGAGTTGATATTTACATCCAAACTTCTGGACCGACACAGCCTGATGGACGGACTTTGCTGAGAGGTGTTTTTCAGGCGGCGCATCCTGAGTATCAGTGGTTGAATTACGTCCTTGCTGTTGGAGTTTTGCAGAGACCTCCTGCTGAGAGTAATGGAAAATATGTTGTTATTGATATGTGGGCGGTAAGTAATTCCAGTTGAAACTCGGAGATAAAGATACTGATGGAAATAGATGGTTTTGCCAGACTGCAACGGGAATTGCTAGGGCGAGGCCGACGGTGATATGGCCGGGATGGATATCAACTCTCTATGGATGGGAATGGCGTGATGGGATTCACCCTGGTACATGTCACCGCCGTGATAATTCCGATATGAAATTCAATGCAAGATCAAACTTTCGGAAGCGGGTCTGGGATACAGATATTTCTAGATTAATGGGAATACCAGCATACGGAAATGGCGATAAAGTTCACAGGGGTCATATATTAATTAATTCCTCGAACCTCACCTCTCGCCTCAACATATGAAGGACTTGTGAAGTCGGAAAAAGAGAGAATTACCACATGTTTTAGAGTCGCGAAAATGTATCTTCTTGACAGGGATGTCAGTGCCGTGGTCCGACATGCTAGAAAGTGAGTCGTCATAGATAAACATGCGCGTTGTGTCGGGAGTCGGATTCATACCCAATTGCTCGGAATGCGACGTTGTTCCTGAATGGATTGAGCCATATTTATTAATGGAGCAGTTATCAATCATGTTCTGAGCACGGGCTGTAGCTGATTGATGAGGATGGGCAGAGCCTGCAACAGTCACAGTTGAATATACCCGAGATCACCGCTTTGGCGCGTTTTCGGGTGGTCCAACTTCCCTGGTGACGGTAATAATTAACCCATGGATAGACACACGCAAGCTCAAATTTAATTTAACAATGGCCAGATTTGTAACACCCCTAATATCAGCACCAATAACAACACTAGTCTCCGTCTCAAAGAGATTATCCGGACCGATATCTCTGCAGTCTTAACATCTGACTGACTCGCAAACACCTCCCCAATCCATTTACCCCGTCCATGCACCCCGGATCTAATTCCCAACCAGGCCAACCGAGGTTTCAAAACCCCCTCTCGCTCCAACTGCCGCCCTGTCAACCATTCTACATTCGCGATAGTGTTCCCACGGTATTGCCGAAGCGGTAGGGGAGATCAACCGCGTCTTGCTGCTTCAGGAATACACCGCGTAATTCATAAAGCTTCCCCCGCAAAATACAAGGATCAGACTTGGTAAACGTTTATGCGGAGGCGGATATAAAATGTTGTTCGTGGGCCTTTGCCTCCTGGGCTTTATTCCCCAGGTTCTCAGCGGGAATACCTCGTCAGATATTTGTTTAAAAGACGACAATATGCGTCCTTCTTTGTTGCTGTTTTCGGGGCTCGGGGCCTGTGCTGCTGCTGGCAAGGGTGATGACTTTGCGGCTAAATGCGCTGGTTTCAAGACCTCGCTGAAGTTGCCCAACACCAAGGTCTGGTTCACTGAGCATGTTGCTGCTGGTGAAAATATCACCTTTCCTGACAACCACCCAACATGCTTTCCAAAAAGCACAGTCACTTCTGTTGAAATCTGCCGTGTGGCCATGTTTGTCACCACTGGTCCTCAGTCAAACCTTACCCTTGAGGCTTGGCTCCCTTCTAACTGGACTGGTCGATTTTTGAGCACTGGAAATGGTGGAATGGCTGGATGTATCCAATACGACGACGTCGCCTACGGTGCTGGATTTGGTTTCGCTACGGTTGGAGCTAACAACGGTCATAACGGCACTTCAGCTGTCTCCATGTACAAGAACTCTGGAGTTGTTGAGGATTATGTTTACCGTTCCGTTCACACTGGAACTGTTCTCGGAAAGGAGCTTACTAAGAAGTTTTATGGCAAGAAGCATACCAAGTCTTACTATCTTGGATGCTCGACTGGTGGACGACAAGGATGGAAGGAGGCGCAGAGTTTCCCTGATGATTTCGACGGCATCGTGGCTGGTGCTCCCGCTATGCGTTTCAACGGTCTGCAGTCCCGCTCTGGCAGCTTCTGGGGTATCACTGGACCCCCTGGAGCTCCGACTCATCTAAGCCCCGAGGAATGGCAAATGGTCCACAAGAACGTCTTGGTTCAGTGCGACAAGCCCCTCGATGGTGTCGCAGATGGTCTTCTTGAGGATCCCAACCTATGCCAATACCGTCCCGAGGCCCTCGTCTGCAGCAAGGGTCAGACCAAGAACTGCTTGACTGGTCCCAAGATTGAAACAGTTCGCAAGGTCTTTGGACCTTTGTATGGTAACAACGGCACATACATCTACCCACGCATTCCTCCTGGAGCTGACCAGGGATTTGGCTTCGCTATTGGTGAGCAGCCTTTCCCTTACTCTACGGAATGGTTCCAGTACGTTATCTGGAACGACACCAAATGGAACCCTGACACCATTGGACCCGACGATTACCAGAAGGCTGCTGAAGTCAACCCCTTCAACGTTGAGACATGGGAGGGAGATCTCTCCAAGTTCCGTAAGCGTGGATCTAAGATCATCCACTGGCACGGTCTCCAGGATGGTCTCATCAGTTCCGACAATTCCATGGAATACTACAATCACGTATCACGAACAATGGGTCTAAGCAACACCGAACTCGATGAGTTTTACCGATACTTCCGCGTTAGTGGCTGCGGTCACTGTTCAGGCGGATCTGGAGCTTCTCGCATTGGAAACAACGTCGCTAACCTAGGTGGCAAGGAGGCGAAGAATAATGTTCTTCTCGCTCTTGTCAAGTGGGTTGAGGAAGGTCAAGCCCCCGACACCATCACTGGTGTTCGCTATGCCAACGGTGCTTCATCCGGCAAGATTGAAGTTGAGCGAAGACACTGTCGCTACCCTTACCGCAATGTTTACAATGGAAAGGGTGATTACAAGAAGCCTGATAGCTGGAAGTGCGTGCTGCCCAACTAGAGTAGTTGGAAATGTCAACAATGAGAGGGCGCGGGTGGCGTCGATTATATAACATTTGTTTCATAGCATAAATAGTAAGATCGTCGTAAATAAGATGAGCTTTTACATAACACTTCTCTCCAAGTGGTCGGGATAATTCGGTACCGAGCATTCGCCAAGGGAAAAGTGATGTCAAGAAAAGCGACTAGTTACAAATTACCCCAAGGAAACCATTTCCTTGGAAGACTCCAAAATACGGGGGAGGATATGTGTTGTCAACATCAGTCATTTCCCCAGACGAGCAGCCTCGTATGGTTGACCAGTAAAGTGTATGCTAGTAACTTGATGATCCATTCCGAGAAGTTTAATACTGCCAAGGCGTAAAAGTTCCCCACGATCTTGGACTATCAAGAGGAAAACTCGGAGCATCTGAGTCAAAAACAGTGAGAATTTGAGTTTTCCCCCTCACTTCCCCAACCTTTGCTCCACAAGATCCTAAATCTTACTCCAACCATGTTATCCTGGGAGCAGAGCGAGGCGAGTCAGGGTTTTGATGCAGGAGGTGAGGCGCGTTATTTTCTAGAACACGTAGGGCGCGTTGCTGATGCTGATCATTACCTCCTACCAAAGTAACCATGATGGGTCCCTTATCAAGATACACGGGAATAAATGTCCGGCACTTCTCAAGTCCTCCCGATCATAATCTTACGATATCTTCATAGGGTGACACGGAATGACCGTCCGCCTCAATGGCGGTAGACTCAACAGAATTACCACCGAGATTTATCTCTCTCCAATAATGCTTCTTTGATTCCGCCGGTGTCGGATACTACGGCATAATGCAAGCGCCAAGTCAAGACTCGGCGACTCCACAAAATATCCAATGCATGTGTCAAAACAAGCTATTTTTCGCGTAACGAAAACCTTGGACCTTTTTTTTTACGTTGAATACCGCCGGCAGATTTGAGTGCAAGGTTTTTATTTTGCTCCGAGACCGTACGAGAGGCGGAAATAAGCTTGTTACTTTGGCGTCCGAATTAGCCGTGTGCTAGACCGAATTTCTCACCTTGACCAGGACTCAAGAGCCTCATTTCGACGACATGCTCTCCTGCGTTAGAAGATATATACTGAACATTCAGAGGAATTGATATGTGACAACCACATCAACCATGCCATTCTTATCTCCGTTCCACCAAATATTGGAGATCTCTTTTCCATCTCGTCTAACCAACCAATTCCCATAGAGAAAAGATCGCTGGCACATAACGTAACACCAACTCCATCCGCCCCGTTTCTTTTCGCTCGGCCCTGGACATTCCCAATGACCTGATGGTTTTTGAAGATTTGCTAACTTTTACGTGAGAGACTCACGTTCCCCCATGGGGCTCCGCGAGTCGTTTTTTTTCGTTCGGTAAAAAGATAACGAGACTGTATTTTCTAATGTCTCCACGGGAGAGATAAACATCTGGAGACTTTTGTCTTGGCGGATGCATATAAGAAATGCTAACGCCCGACGTTGAAAGCAGCTGGTCTTCATATCGCTAATCATAACCGCTATTATACACCTTCTTACCTCGCATTGAGGTTTCATTATCAGTATAACTACTTGTTTTTATTGAATATGGGCGTTGAGGATAAGACGACAAAGACGCAGCCTGAGATGGCTCAGCCTGAGCATCATCGCGCTGCGTCTATTCGCGGCATCGACGGCGACGAAATTAACACTATCAACAATGATGGCGATATCATGGACCCCAAAGAAAAATCCGATGAGCCAGTACAGAACATCTTCAACCAAGGCGGCAAAAACTACAGAACCCTCGGAAAATGGGACACAGTCTTCGTCCTCGTCACCAACCAAGTCGGTCTTGGTGTATTATCTCTCCCCGGCTGCCTCAAGGTCCTCGGCGTCGTTCCGGGCATCATCGCCATCATTGGTCTCGGTTCCCTCTCTGCCTATACTGCCTATGAACTCCTCCAATTTTACAGAAAATATCCTCACGTCGTCAATGTTGTTGATATGTGCGGTATCATTGGTGGTAGACCACTTGAGATTATTGCGGGTATTGGCTTGATGATCAAGGTTATGATGACCTGTGCGTCTGCCAGTGTAACATTATCAGTTGCTTTCAATACCCTTAGCAATCACGCATTCTGTACCGTCAGCTTTGTCATTATCGCCGTCGTCGCCTGCTGGGTCCTTTGTCTCCCCCGAACCGTCAAATTCGTTTCCCAATCCGGTATTCCTTCAACAATCAGTATTTTGGCGGCTGCTCTCGTCGTGATGATCAGCCTGGGCGTCGACACTCCCTCTCAGGCCCCTCCAGGATGGGACCGAGAAATTCAGGTCATCGGTAACCCAACTTTCCGTCAAGGTCTCAACGCTTGCCTCAAGATCTGCTACGCGTACGCCGGCAACATCAGTTTCGTCTCATACATGGCCGAGATGAAGAACCCTAGCCGCGATTTCCCTATGGCTCTGGCTTGCCTCGAAGTCTTCTCCATTACCCTTTACACCATTGTCGCCGTTGCTATTTACTGTCTTGCCGGCGACTATACTACCTCCCCTGCTCTCGGATCCGCCCCTCGTATCCCCGCCAAGGTGGCTTACGGTGTCGTTTTGCCTTGTGTCTTTGCAACAGCCATGGCTTTCGGTCATACGGGTATCAAGTACATGTACGTTGTCGCCATGCGATCCATCAAGGCTACCCACCAAGTCACCGACCGAAGCTTCAAGTCTTGGGGCATCTGGGTTGCCTGCGTGACATTGTACTGGGTCATTGTCTTTATCATTTCCAACGCCATTCCAATTTTCGACTCCATTCTCTCCATCTCCTCCGCCACCACAATTGCCTGGTTCACCTTTGGTCTCAGTGCCATCTTCTGGTTCCACATCAATAAGGGCCAGTATACCAAGAACTGGAAGAAGATTGCTCTATGCGTCATTAATGGCCTCCTGATCCTCCAATCAGCATTTATGAATGGTGGTGGTTTGTGGTCTTCCATCACCGAATTGTTGAACATTTTCGAGAATGATAAGAGCTCTATTCGTGGCGTCTTCTCGTGCGGTGACAACTCCATCTAGACACAAAAGTCAAGAAGTTCATAGATATAGATATTATGCAGCAAGTATATAGCGATTGAATGATATATGATGACATTATTATAAACAACTTTTCGTACCGCGACCCGATTTATCAATTGACCAGGCCGAAATTGAGCCCTGATCACGCTTACATACCTACCTTGGTGGCTCTTTAAGCTCGAAAATACCAGATACCGTACATTGGAGGCTTGACGACCGTCTTTGCTAATGAATACCCTCTTCAATTCGAATTCCCACAGTATTGTCTCATGGGTAATCATAGATACATCCCGAACGAAGACGCCGACGGGCATTAAAGAGTCGCCACAATCCTCAACTACCAAGGCATCGGTGAGGTGATGAAAATATTCTGATGAGGTGGCGCTTAATATGAAAGATCTCGAGGTGATTCGGGCCGACCAATGAAGGATGAGTGTGGCGAGACTGCATCTGGAAATCTGAGGAGACGAGACCAGACTCCGACGTCGCAGATCTGACTCACTGATACCTATTAGGGCTGAAATCTACATCATAGGTTATTAACAGGAATATGTTGTCGTTTGTCGGTTACACATGCATGGAGGTTCGTTTCTTTTATTCTATTTATATAGAGCGTTCTCCAGCTCAATCAGGTTTTATAGGTGAGATACTGCGCTCTCGACCCAATCAGTGTAAGTGGTATTGGAGCTTCTGCTTTCCCGATTGGGAGACTCATTATGAGTCATTTTGTATCATGTTGTGTCGAAGTTGACCAATTCCGAGCCTTCCGCGACAAAAGCTGGGGTAATTGCTCGTGCGTCTAATTTTAACAGCGCATTTAATATGGTCTAAGTCTTTGAACAGGGTGTTGCATCGATGTGATAGTATACACAAAGTATTCTGATGAAATGAACGAGTTCTTTAATAGTGAATAGAGTAATACTTCCATACTGTTGTCAAAAACAATTCTTCCTTGTATTCGCCATGCTTGTTACCAGACTTCATTTGTATGCAATGACACGTTCTGCATATCGCCTGAAAAAATGTGACAATGCCTTAGTAGTATTGACAGATACGACCCTGCTGAGTATTTGCATGAAGGGCGGGCAGGTAAGCTGCATACTATGGAACATAGTGAAGCCCCTTGACCATCCAACGGACGTTTCAACAACCCCGAGCCGCTTCTTTGCAGGTCTGAGATCCAGAAATATGCTCTTACCATACCCTTTTCATCTCGGCGTGACGCAACTTTATTGAATTCATACAAAATGATTCATAGTGAGTGAGCTTCGGGATGTTGCCGTTTTTTGAGACTTGACCCTAGTGCCAGTTGAAGGGATGCATGGGATAGGTGAGAAGTAGTAAACAACAAAAGTATATAAGCTTCAAGTATAATCTGTGGTTCTAGAGCAGTAGACTCCTAATAATAAATCTTACGGCACAAGAAGATCATCCATCAAAGGTACAGTTTATTTTACTTCTCACTTTCCACCCAACACTCGCTGTGACGAACAACATTTTGCCGAGCTGAGGTTACCCGCAGTAAATCCTGCGCCTTTGAGGACCCAACGAACCGACATCGCCTGATATACGAGTCTCTCATCACTGTCTTGTCTCATTTAGTTAACATGTTCCTTGCTAACTTTGATAATATGTGACAGGTGAATCGAAGGCCACAAAACCCGACTGATGGGAGTAGCTGCTTGGAACCTTTAAACCGACTAAGAGTTAAGCCATGGGCACAGACTAGAATCGTCGAGGTTGCTTGAACGCTGAGCGTGCGTGCCACTACTGGCACCTCGCATATCACCTGGTAGGTTAGGTGATGATTGGCTAGGTATGTCCTTGGTATTTCATCTAATATCCTGCTCCTCGCTTCAGCGTGTCTGCTATGTCTCTCTTCTCTCAATAGACCTCCATATGGCATCCGAGCCTTTTCTTAACCATTCTCTACTATTAACATTAGGCATGATCGCTCAAACCAACAACGGGATATTATCCAAACACTTAAAACAAGCTGCCATGTCCCAGTCTTGATCTATTACTCCTCGCCGCTTCCACGTTTCTCGAACGATCCTCATAGCCCCAGCCAAACCGCCGACATTACTTAGTGGCTTTGTCCTGTAAAAAATGGTCTCTACGGGTGTTTGTTGGCTTTCGGAAGCTAAGCATCCTGTAATGCAGAAAGGCCACACTAGAGTCATCAACCAGCTCGGTGTACTCAAGCCTTGCAGTAATTTCAGGTTACTGGATACGAGTTCGATAACTTCGCTTGCTTCGGAATGCCATCCAGACAGTACAACGATTAAATAGAGTCTTGCAGCGTTGGCCCATATCCTAGTGATACTGTGGTAAGCCTCGTGCGGAGGTCGCATGTTTCGTAGTAACGTCAGCTTCGCGAAGAGTTCATCTGGCTGATGAATGGCATCTTGCACCTCTCTGAGGCTGGCTAAGCCTTGTTCCAGTTTCTCAATGATCTTCCCTGCCCGCTGAACCAAAGCCATAAATGAGAAGGTACCATTCCTTTTTGTTTCTTTCTTCCACACATCGAGGGCAGCGATTTCTGCAATGCAGAGGAAGACCCAGTTCTCGCATCCTGTGCCATCTCTCAGGCTTAAACTGGCTTCTCCTCGGCTGACCATCAATTTCTCATAATGGCCTCTGAGTTTTGGATTTTGCTCGAGAGCACTGCTGGACACGATGTCCGCGATGATGATCTTGGTAGCAAAAAATCGAAGTGCTACTTGTGTAGAACAAAACGGGTTAATACCCGATGACAAGAATTTGGTTGCCTCTTCGGCTGATACCTCCGCCGGATCCAAGGTTATTCGCCAAACAATCTGTTCTATTTCTGGTGAAGCCAGAATTTGTTCGAACAGAATGACCGCAGCGTCAAGATGAAGTCTCCACGTCTGGGAATACTGAGTCATGGCCTCAAACTCTAGTAGAAGCATGATATCGCCGAATAGATGGGATTTCCCCCATAGATTCGCCGTAACACCAAGCATTTCAACTCTATGCTGCATCCCCCTGAAAGCCTGCTCCGACTGCTTCTGAACTTGGTCCCAGGTAAAATTTGAGCACAAGGTATAACCTGCGCCGGGGACAAGAGGGACCACCGAGAAGAAATACGTCATGAGACTGACGATCAATTGGCGTGACTCTGGGTTTCTGAGGGCAGTGACAAGAAGCCAATTGTGTCCGCCCTCGAAGAAAGAAGGGTGATAGAAGGGATGGAGGAGGGGAAACAAATAGTCCTTGTACACCATGAGGAAACGTAGATCTTCCTCGCCGTGGAGATTGACGTTGAGACTTTCGCGAAAACGATTTCCGAAGAGGTATCGTTCGGATGTATCGCACGGTGGGAGGTCAGGGGTATTGTTTATCTCTGGCGCATCATCTCCAGTGTTTGATGAGGTGACTGTGCCGATGTTGCTTGGCCACGAGGCTGGTGTCGCATCATCCGCCGATTCTGAGACAGATGTCGCTGGATATGCAGTCAAGGCTGGGGCTGAACCACTGGCCTCAGCCAGCGGGCACTCCAATTTGTCGAGATCCTGAGTAATATTCTGTATCATCCGTCTCCTTCTTTCCTTTCCTGCATTGCGCTTGACTTGCGCCTTCAGGTGCTGGCTCATCTGCTGTTGTCTTTCTCCGTTGTCCATCCATTCTGGCTTTCGATCACTAAAATGACACGTCAATCCGAGCGACGCACAGTTTTGGCAGGTAGGATGAGTCTCGTCGCATTTCTTGTGGCGCACGCGACAAACCCAGCAGCTCCCGTTTCTTCCCATTGTTTGTAATCGTGATTATGCAAGCTTCAATGTTGTGAAATCAGAAGCTCAATTTTCCCGCGCGGAGAGGCTCAAGAGCGGAGATTGCACTGATTCGCTCGGTTGTCCAGGATATGAATTAGTCATTGGCATTCAAAGCTTCTGAGCCAATTGATTCCCGCGCGCATCTTATTCCGTGCGGAGGCTCGAAAGCGTGGAGATTTGTTACAGATCATGAGGAGGGAATCCTGGGCCAAAAGTGTAAATATAAAGAGTGGTGCTGCAAACCTATTGAATGAATCTGTGTTTTTCCATCTTCATCATTCAATTTAATGTTTTAATATGTCTTCCTTAGCCGTCCTCGTCCTTGGCGGTACCGGCCCCGCTGGTATCTGTCTCCTCCGCGAACTTCTCCATCGCAAGCACAAAGTCGTGGCTTTTGCACGAAGTCCGCAAAAGGTCCCAGAGGATCTCGCATCTAGCCCACTACTCGAGGTACTTTAACTCTCCAAGGATTCCCTTGCTGAAAAGTTTACTAACCATTCCAGATCGTCAAAGGAGAATTGTCTGACAAGGAAGCTCTCTCAAGTGCTATGGCCAAGGTCAATGTCGTTATTTCACTTCTCGGACCTGTGGTCACCGACCGCACGACACCTCCAAATGTCATCCCCGACTTCTATACGAACTCAGTCTTTCCAGCAATGCGCCAACACGGCGTCAAACGCATCTTCGCCATGGGAACACTCTCCATTTATCAGGAGCAAGACTCTTGGACTTTTATCCGACCTGCAATTGTTCTCCTGGTACGCATTGTGGCAGGAAACGCTTATCGGACCATAATCAAGATGGGTCAAGTATTTGAGAACGACGCGAAGGACCTCGACTGGACTGTCTACCGCATTGCTGCTATCCCTGGCGGGTCAGACAAAGAGAGTTGGGTAAAGGATAGGGAAGATGGTAAGGCATTTGTGGGATATGTTGGGCAGAAGGGTCATACGTACTCTCATAGGAGGGGTGCGCTGGCGAGATGGCTTGTTGATGCTGCTGAGGATGGCCTGCAAGATTGGGTGCGCAAGATGCCTGCAGTTTCCAAGCTGGCAGGCAGTTGAGTCACCTCATAATCCGACACTATCCTGCTCCTTTCTTCTCGTCTATGGTTTGAATTGATTTTTTTCATTGGTCCTTGGTAGAAGTGTTGTTGGATCGATATATAAATTTTGGCCCAATACTATATTGATATGTAAAATGATAGGCTTGCAAACCCGGAATCGTGAGAGCCAACATTAAATGACCTCTTTAGATCGACTAAATCATTACTCAATGCAATAAACACATACTTGGCAGTAGGATCTTACCCTGACGTCAGTGGTCAGATGGAAATCGTGATCTTGTCAACGACGCCCTTGCAACTTCAGTACATATAGCCGCCGTTAATACTCAACTTTCTGACCTAAACTTATCTTCTTGAACCATAGAAACAATAACTCAACAGTCCTGCCTGCCTCTTCAAGCGTGTTGAGTAGTCAATCACTACCAACCCCACAACCTTCTTAACATGTCTCACCCTGATCTCACGTCGTTCAAAGCCCTGTCATTCGATTGCTATGGCACCTTGATAGACCAAGAGTCGGGCATGATTCGTGGCTTACAGCCTATTATAACCCGCCTTCCTGCGGAAAGCGACTACAAAAAGAATCCTGTCTTGTTGATCCAGCGCTTTCACGAGCATACGCAGATCCTTGAAGAAGGCGAACCTACCCTACGTTATAGCACTATCGTCTTACGCTCATTTAAAAGCCTTGCGAACGAGCTCAATGTTTCGGTACCTGAGGAAGAGATGAACCATCTAGAGTCTCTTCCCGGTACGTGGCTTCCTTTCCCTGATACAATCCCTGGTTTGCAGACTCTGAAGAAACATTACAAGCTTATCATTCTCACCAACATGGATAATGTCAATGCGTCATCCTCTCTTGGGCACCTTCAGCCCGTTGAATTCGACAAGATCTACACTGCCGAAGACATCGGTAGTTATAAACCCGCTAAAGCAAACTTTGACTACTTGTTTGATCATCTTAAACGCGATCTCAACGTTGACAAGGATCACGGGGAATTACTGCACGTAGCGAGAAGTTTAACTGCAGATCACGTCCCGGCAAAACGGTTTGGACTCAGAAGTGTCTGGATTTCTCGTGGGGGCGAAACGAAAGAAGGGACGGGCATTGGAGGTGATTATGAGAGATTGAAATCGGATGTTGCGTTTGAATGGAGATTTGACAGTATTGGTCAATTTGCGGAAGAAGTGGAAAGGCAGTTTGCTGCAAAGAGCGCTTAGAAATCGTTTTGATCTGCGGCCTGGATAGTTACAACGGTTGTTCATGGATCATCGATGGAATTGGACTCAGCGCTGAGCTGTGCCCGGCAGATAATATTAATAATCAGGTGGTAAACATGCAACTCATGGAAATGAAGACTTGCTTTGTTTATATGGTCAGAGTTCAACCGTCAAACTTCAATGGTAATGCAGATAAAATTAGGGTTGTTACAGCGTATGCAACCGCACGACCCGAACAAGTGGAATATAGCGGGACTCACGCTTTCAGCCTCATTTCCCAATCGTGATTCAATCCCGATACCAGCAAAACCCAAACGCACAGTTGGTTCTAGACCTCCAGCGCATGAAAGTAGAAAATGTCATCCGCTTTGACGCTAAACTAAAAACTGCCGAAACAGAAGGGCTTCGTTGCACTAAGACACATGGGATGGACGCTAACTTGACTCTTGTCAGAGTGTTTTACCAGGAATGGCCTAGTGAGGGACGTTTGAAGACGAAACACTGACTCGCTCAACGCCACATCGCGCATGCCGATCCTAACTTCAGACGTTAGGTCAGAAGGACGAGAGCAAGAAGCCGAGGCATGTTTTGATGGTGAGAATTGAGTTCAACTGCAGAGTGCAATCGTACCGTAGCAAGCGAGTAGATCTTTGGGTCAGTCAAGACCCATTTTCTAAGCATATCCCCAAGAAACTTTTCATCAACCTGAGACACGACAGTATTTTTAAATCTCCACTGCCCTCAAGGATGATAGATAACGCCCCATCTAATGATATGTCAAGAATGGATCTCATTTACGTATTTATCCATAGAATAGCCAAATAGCACACGTGTTTTTCCTCAAATCCCCAGCGGAAAAAGCCACCTCCGCCAGAGAACCCATTAGCCTAGCCTAGTCTCGGTGCAAAGCAAGTCGGCCGAGAACGTCTAGTGCTGAAAAAATACCAGGATTCCCTTGATGCGTTAATACAGAACGGGCGTTCAGCTGCGACGCGATGTCACATCGTGGATCTGTGCCTCTGGCCGATAAATCCTTTACATTTTTGGCCTGGTATTAAGGGTCTTTCTTTTAATACCGCCCGCCGGGGCTGTCATTTATCACCTGCATCGCATCTCGTTCCTGAGATTCGACAGTTTCCTTTGTTTATTCTGATCAACATGGCGTGGGGCGATCTTCCTGCTGAAGGGCAGACACTGGACCCTCTAAATGATGATCTTCGTCGCGGACTGACAGCTGTTGCTGTTCTTGCTTTCATTTCGTTCTTTTCTGCGAGTGCTTTATTCTTTTATTTGGTGTATAAGCTTACGACATGGAGCTTGTTCATCAAGTCGCAGCCTTCGGGGCATTTTCAACATACAACTGGACGGGTTCAGAGAGCGATTGACTTTACACTCGGCATAGATGGGATTTTTTCCGAGAACAATGCGGACCCCAACAAAAAGGCTGATGGGAATGCCCCTACTGCTCCCCGACGACCTAATCAGTTCCTTGTTCTAATCATCAATCTGCTTCTTGCCGACATGCACCAAGGAGTAGCCTTCTTTCTCAATGCGGCTTGGCTTCGAAATAATGCCATTCTTGTCGGAACTGCGGCTTGCTACACCCAAGGACTCTTTGTGTCGCTCGGTGACTTGGCTTCGTCCATGTTCATCACTGCCATTGCCGTTCATACGTATCTTGCTGTGGTCAAGCGACGACAGACACCGCAGAGGGTGTTGTATGCAGTAATCATCGCTATCTGGGTATTCGTCTATGCTATCTCCTTCATCCCCATTGCAGCTACACGCAATGGCGCCGAGTTTGGAGGTTTCTTTGTCCGTGCTGGAAGTTGGGTAAGTACCTAGCATACCTTGATCAGTAAATTCGATCTGCTAACAAAAGTATAGTGCTGGATGAACAAGAAGTACGAAAACCTTCGACTGTTTACACACTACCTGTACATCTTCATCGGTCTAGGTACAACATCGATCCTGTACCTCATCATCTTCTTCCATCTCCGTCGTCAAGCCCGCTTCGAGTCTTCCGGATCACCAAGTCAAGCCGATACCATGCAACTCCAACTCAGCCGCAACCCTGCCTTCCTGATCTACCCCGTCATCTACGTCATGTGTACATTACCCCTTGCGGCAGGCCGTATTGCGACTATGGCTGGTGCCAACGTACCAAATGGCTACTTCTGCTTCGCCGGCGCCATGATCGCTTCCAACGGCTCCTTTGACTGCTTACTATTCGGCACGACTCGAAATACCATCGTCTTTGCATCCAAATACGATGTTTCATCCGAAGATGTCGGTCTAGGTACCTTTGCCTTCTTGAAAGCACCAAGTCAAAGGTTCGGAAACACAATCTCCATCCAAGGAGGACGACAAAATGATGAAAATGTCGCGGGAGGATGGTGGTCATGGCCCGGGAGAGCAAGTGGTTCAGAGAATAGAAGTCGGAAGGGCATGACGCGTACTATTAGCCAGGAGTCTTTGAGAGGCCCAGCTATCCAGATGGATACTGTGACATCGGTGGTGGTGGAGGTTGATGACTCGACAGAGAGAGACCCACGATACCCAGATACAGCAGCGAGTTCTAATCCTTCACTACGCAGTGCGGAGAAGGATTATACAAGGGCTACACAGAGAAGCATGGATACGCATAGATAAGGATTGATGTTGATAGCAAGTAATGACGATAGAGCTTTTAATGATCTCCGTGCATGGAAGTATCAAGAATCCAACTGTGTGATATCAAAACATTTATATAAATCATATTACGTCCACACAATATAACAAAGCGACGGGAAGAATTCTTCGCAATGGGTGATCAAAGTTTTCACCATTTCATAATCGCAAGGCAACAATATCCAGTGAGGCTCATAGTTGGGATTAGATATTTCACCTGGTAATGGTGAGCTTTCATTTATTGCGATTTCTTCCAAGAACAACACTTTCAAGCTTGGCAGTATGTGTGCTCTGAGTTTCGGTAACCAGTTGATGTCGCGGTCATAGATATAGGGACCGAACAAAGCTGTCGGCGGGATAGCAAGATATTGTAGGGAAGTGAAATCTGCGAACTTCATAACCTCCTCGTCGAAGGAGGGCCGACGGCATTCCCACCAGAGCTCGATAACATTTATCGTATCCCGACAAGGCCGCAAGAGGCGTGGAAAGTCTGGGGTATCGCGCATGATATCATGCATATTGTGGTGGAACTCGAAGTATTTAAGAGACTTGGCATTTTGCAGGAGCTTTTCCAGAATCTTTGGAGAATACTTGTAAACTCCTATGTGAAGGGACTCTAGATTCTCTAATGGAAGAGGCTCAACAGATTCTATGACAAATGTATCGAGTCTCACGTTGTGAAGGCGCAGAGATGTAAGACTGGGTTGATATAGTAGTTGTAAATCACTCGTAGCGAGATGATATGGATTGGGCCCCCCGACAGAATAAGATACTACGTCCACTGTTAGCCACCATCATTCGTGCGATCATGGACTCTCACGTGTCTTAAGCTTGGGTTTGGGCTTCCTATTCCCAATTAAATGCGACACTATATCCCGCAGGTTCATCTGATCGGCGTTGTAATCGATGGAATACGGTTCCCCATTACGTAGATTGGCACTCTCGAGGTTGCGCAAGTTAAGGAATAGGAGTAATCGAAAAATTCGAACATTGACGCTTTTGGCTTCCAAGTGATGAACCATACGAAAGATCTTTTTATCTCTCAACGCGACGCGAATAAACCTTCTATAGTGCTTTTGATCAGAGGTTACCAACTTTCGAGGGCCACAGCACTAAGGACTCTGAATCAGAAGGATGGAAAACAAAGCTGCCGATTCCGTCTTGCACTATCGTAAGATTATCTAAGTATTTGTGACTTACACTTGAGGCGCATCGGCAGTATCTCTCCGAATGAATCAGTGACTCGGAGCATCTATAAATAAATTTTACTGAAAGTAATTACTACCTCAAGTACAAAGGGACCTCAACTTCCAGTGTACCAACCCAAGGGGCATGACGAAACGTGAATTCAACAATCACAAGATTTCAAACCAAACTTTTGAGATGTGCATCTCCATCATTACACATGTCTTTGGGAAATGCGGCCGCGAGATCACTCAAGAGGTCCAGACTTTAGACTGTGACAACAAAGACAGTGGAGACTGTGCAGTTCTCACATTGAACCCGACCAAGACTATAGAATCTGACTGTTTTCCGTGTGAAGAGGCAAGGAAGTTGGAAGAAGAGGAGGAGAGGAAGAAGGCTACACGCCTGTGATGCCGCAAGCTAAGTTGGCCACGAAGTATCCCTGAGTGAATGTGAGGCAAATACATACATCATTAACTTTTCGGATTACTTGGTATAACTGTTCCTGAAGATCATATTATGATGAAGCACTTAGATGAAACAATACTATAGACCCATTCAGAGAGTCATTGAACGTATATAAATGCCATTATGCAGACCTCCACCTCTGTTCAATCTTTAATAAGTAAATTCCACTCAGCTACTGCTAAACATCAATTACATACTAGAGCCAACAACCAAGTGACATCACATTCCACACAAGAGAAATGTGCTTAACTGTATTTGTGCGGGTTTGGGGTACCTGCGGACATCTAATTCTTTACTACCCCAGAGAACTTGCTTGTCCCTCCCAGGGAACAGAACATTGCGTGATACGGTTAGAACAAGAGTCAGACACGATAGATCGTGAATGCGACGCTTGCAAGAAGGCTAAGGAAGAGGAATTGCGAAGGAAGAAAGCTATGGGTTTATTATAACTGTGCGTCATTTCAAAGCTGCAATCGGGTAGTCTTAAAGATCTTGCCATAACTATCAAGTATTGAACTATTGTGTCTTGAAGTGATGAAACATTGTTTGCAATACTGTATGCAGAACTTGGTATCTGGGAGCTTTACAAAAGATATGCGATATTCACAACCTCTCTGCTTGAGTATTGAGTCACCATGGCGCGCTCTTCTCGGTTCTTGATGTATTCAGAAATGAATACGGAAGAGTACCATACAGTGACTCAGAGACACGAGAAAAATATATATATCTCGATTTTTCGACTTTCCCAATCGGAGCTTGACGCTTTCAGACTCTCGGCTCCCACTTTGACCCCAGAAGATATCGCAACTAATCTTAAAAACCACACCCGAATCCTATCGCTTCAATTCAAGCAAAAATGTGCATAACCGTGCATGTATTCTATTACGGTTCGTGCGATCACCTAATGTTTGAAAGCTCGCATAAAGTGAATTGTCATTACAAAGATCTGGGAGAGTCAGGCTGCGTCGAGACAGAGGACCGCCTAGATAGGAAGAAAGACATGCTATGCGAGAAATGCAAGGAAGAGAAACGACTTGAGGAAGAAAGAAAGAAGGCTTTAGGTCTGAAGTAAGCGGGCTAGTACGGCAGCTTTGGAGATCCAGAGCTTAGGTAGCAAGTACCCAAATACGATGATTTGATTGTCACGAATTATCTTCTAGGACATAAAATGCAATTACTGAATAGAGACTGACGTAGAGGCTTAAGTGGAGGCCTGTGTCAAAACTGATACTCATAATTCCTGGAGGCTGCAACATGGTAGCCAGGGGGTCAAGGGGACCGGGAATCATAATTTAGACACAAATTATTGAATTACGAAGTCCAGATGCGTCCCCTAATTCTAGAGCCCCACAGCGATCGAGAGACCCAAGACTTGTATACAACTTGAACATGTTTTCTTCAATCAGTTTATGAACCAAAGGCTTCAAATTGAACCGCTGGCAACCCTAGAGAACCTCAAGTTCATTCAACTTCTCTGCTACCCGCAACTTTGCGACCTCTAACAAAAACATTCGCTACATTCCTATCATCACCCGTCATAACATACTTCTCAAACAGACCCCTCAGCGAATCTCCATCCTCCCGTGGCGTCATAGCAGACTGCAATCCGGTCGTGGTAGTCACCCAGATAGCATCGAATTCTTTGCCAACCTCAAAATTACCAATCTTATCTTCGAGGCACAAGACCTTTGCTCCTCCCATTGTAGCAAGATAGAAGACTTCCTCCAACGAAAGAGACTTGTCTTCGCCCTTGGACATGACCTCGCGAGCATTAGATGCGATCATAGCTTGACGGATCACAGATAGCATTTGAGACGCCCAGCCTCCACCGCTGTCTGTTCCAAGTCCGACTTTGATGCCGCTTCGGAGAAAATCACGGATAGGTGCGACCATGAAACCACCGCCGACCGTCATGTTGGCGATAGGGCAATGTGCAATGCCGCATTTCAATGCTTCAAGACGCTCTTTCTCGTAATCTGTCATGATAGTACAGTGAGCTAGGATACTTCGCTTGTTGAGAAGACCGTAGCTTTCGTACAGATCAGCCTCGCTTCCTTTGAACTGGGGGAAAAGCTCTTTGGTAAAGTCGATCTCTTGCTGTGCTTCGTTAAAGTGCGTTTGCATTGCCAAAGTATCGTCAGCTTGAACCATATCCCCAAGGCCATGAAGAAGTTCGTCGGTGCAACAGATTGCGAATCTTGGTGTAACAGCCGGCTTGACCAGCCCCTCCTCCTCGTCCCCGCCTTCGGACTTTAGGGCGCGAATATGAGCAATGCATTCCTTTGTTTCGCGGAGAGATTCAGATGCACTTTGCTCGCGAAGATAATCTGGTGCATTTCTGTCCATATTGCATTTACCAACAAACGCACGCTGGCCTTTGGCATGGCATATATCTGCCAGAATGCGCGTTGCTTCAGCATGTCTGGAACCATAGTACGAAGCAGTCGTGATGCCCTGCCGAAGAAAGTCCTGAACAGTGTGCTCATACATCTTTTTCGCGTACACTGGATCAGAGAAGCGAGCCTCAAAAGGAAAGGTCACTTGATCGAGCCAATCGAGAATGTGAAGGCCCTGACCAAGACCCCGCATTGGCCATTGAGGAGCATGATTATGGGTGTCAACGAAGCCTGGGATGAGAAATTCTCCACGAGGAAGAGTGTGTATCTTTGCATCGGAAGGGAAGGCATCCTGAAGAACATCAGCGGAACTCTTCCAGAATCCTGTGATGACGCCGTCGCTGATCACTAGAGTTGCATCGTCAACAAATTCCAGTGTTTGAAGGTCAAGAGAGTGGATCGCGGCGCCGCGAAACACCACAACCGAAGGCATATTTGATTACACAGCGAATATATGTTGATTCAATCAAGGAGATGATAGATGTAAGAGTCTAAGTTCAGCCCTTCATATGCTTCCATATTATAGAGTTCGAGTGCAGTGGAGCCAGCTCAGATAAGCGGTTACCTCCGCGTATAACCACCCAATCACATCACGGCCGATTATCGGGTCAGCTCGGTCGAGATTGAGGAGAGAACCTCTCTTTCATGTCAAACACATCAAAACCGCCATTTTCCGGTTCAAAATGAGTATGGGGCACAGATCAAGCGATGCCATCTCTCTAAGAACCACACAGCGCGCGCCACGAAGCTGCTTATCTTGCTCATCACGCAAAGTTAAATGTGATAAATCCGTCCCATGCTCGCGATGCATTAAACGTGGCCAAGCTGAGTCTTGTGTCAGAGAAATGGTCGTTATTCGTGGCCAGGTGACGACGTTTGTACTCTTGCAGATGCCTTTAGATCGAGAGGCTGATCCTCAATGGTAGATGGCAGGACATTTCTGAAACCCGAACATACCAAGAGCTCAAGGAAGAGAATGACCAGCTGCGACAAGAGATCATTGCCCTAAAAGCACAGCAAGATCGGAATTCGGCCCTCTCAATGGCACATACCCTAAAATCAGGGAAGTCACTGGGTGATGTAGAGTACACCCCAGGTGAGCTTGATGAGAGTTTATGGGAAAGCCTTGCCTCGGAGTCCCATACCAGCAGCTCATCTGTATCAGACTGGACGGATATTATCCTACCCAGTGCAGAATGCAGTAAGAAGCTAATAGAATTTGATATGACTTGGAACTCCTGGGTACACTATGCCCTGGAATATCCTCAGTTCAAGGACACGTGCGACAGGTTCGTTAGCAGTTTGGGAAAAGAAACGTCGCTAGATCAGGTCGACTCTTCGTGGCTCGCAGTATACTTCAGTGTCATCAGTGTAGGTCACCTGTACTTCAAACCAAGAGTGATCAAGAGCTAACGAATGTACAAGACAGCGCTGCTAATGATGGAAGACGACGAAGCTCAGAGCCTGCCACTGTCTGAAGGACTTACCATCGAGGAAGTGTCTCAGAATTGGTATGACGCCGCAATATTCTGTCTTCAAAAGGCAGACTTCCTCCGAGTTCCCCATGTACACAATGTCCAAGCAATAGCTGTCCTGTGCATGACCTTCAACAACCGCGGAGACTCGGAGCTGGGGCATCACTTGCGAGTCTCAGCCATTCGAATCTCGCAAAGCCTCCGGTTGGGTGAAGCAAGTTCCGCAGGCCGACGGCGGGTTCTCAGCACTGAAGGCGAGCGTCGACTATGGTGGACACTGCTGATCTGTGAATGGTAAGAAGAATGATTTCAACCTCGTTTCTATGAGAGTATTAATCCTTACACGGTCAGGCTGAACTTGACTCACCAATCTCCGGTCATCGACGAATCGGATTTCGACATGCCTCTACCGTCTGTCTGCGACACTGAAGAACGGGGAGGCCTTGTCGACCCAGTTCACTATCACATTTTTATGGCGCAAACATCCCGCGTCATATACAAGTTTCGCAAATCACTGAAATATGGCAAACCGTCCTTGGAAAACGTCCTGAACACCGTCAAGGCCGCCGATGAGGAACTGGCTGGCATTATTGAAACACTGCCTAGTCACTTGCAGCCAGAGAGTGATTCAACCAGTAACGCAGAGATACAAGCTCTTGAGCTTGCACAACCGTGGATCAAATGGCAGCGATATGATTTGACTCTCGTTCTGTTGCATCTAAGAATGCACATAAATCGCGTCCTCCAAAAACAATGGCTGTCTTCCCCGGAGGAATATCACTGGGCTAGGACAGTCAGCGTCACATCTGCTATGAGTCTTATCTGGATTAATCGCAGCTGGGACCAGCCAGCGTCAACTAGAAAGCAGTGGTGAGTAACTCAAGCTTATGATAGTCGGTATAGTGACGCTGACTCTACAGGGCGCTTTCCTACCATATTTATTCCTCTGCCATGTTTCTTCTAAAGGAATGTCAAAATAATGACTTGGAAGATAACCGGGAGTATCTCGAGGCTATCAGCACTGGGCTTGTTCTGTTAGATGCTGTTGAGTCACACAACCTTCTAGCTCGCCATGCTGCTAGGGTTCTCCGGAAAAGCATAAGTGAATCAGAATCGTAAATAAATTTGAGGCTAGTGATTTGACATTCATTCAAGCTTTTAAGAAGGGCCGATGAGACACGTAAATAGATCCAATCCAGCTACCTAAACTTGGGGGCGACTCGGCCTGCTATTGCGACTTTTAAAGGTGCATACTTCAAGGAAGAACTTTGGCATGCTTGAGTGTATCGAAAACCTTGTTCAGGGCCTCCCAAGAATCCTGATATCTATTTCAAAGTCAGTAATTGCCACTAGGCGTTTTCAAGGATATTTACTTACCCAGTCCAGCCAAGCTTTCGTGCTTTACTCATGCTGATGATGAGATCGTAATTTCTTCCCAAGACAAACCCGAGGAATGCCCACGTAGCTTCCTCGAGTGCCTTTTCATCCAAGCCCTCTCGCCTTGCAAGCTTCTTCCAAGCCTCTTTCACCTCTGACTGCTGACTCCACTTCACCAGATCAATTGTCTGTTCCATCTTGCCTTGCTTCGTGACACCTTTGAGTCCTGCCATCTCCTCGAAAACGCTAATCGGTGCGACGGGGTTCAGGTCGCTCGACGAGCTCAACGGGTGAGACTTCTGGAATTGAGATGCATCGACCTTTGTTCCAAAGCGTTCTGCGACTTTAGGCCATAGATTCTGCCAACTCTCCGCATCGCCATTCACGACGTTGAAAGCTTGATTTGCGGCCGCAGGTTCCAGCACGGCCCATTCGCAGAACTTTGCGTGGAGCGTCGCATCTGTGAAACAGTCGAATCCCGTGTAGAATCTCTCTGAGCCAGGGAAGATTAGCTCCTTGCCTAGTTCCTTGTTGATAGCTGCGTAGATTCCAACAGAGGTGGCTAGGTTCATGAAGTTACCCCGTGCGTATCCGATAACATCGTTAGGATACGTAACATTCCAGGAAACACGACCATTAGTTTTGTCGCAAAATGCCTTCAAGATATCTTGCTGGCGATAGTAGAAGTTTGGTGGAAAGGTTGACTGGTCGGTGAGCCAGGGATCGGATTCAAACATGGGATTCTTGACAGGTCCAAGAGCAACTCCATATTGCTTAGCACCAGTGACGAGTAGGAATCTCTTGAGTTGCTTGTCCGTCCCGTTCTTGACAAGTGCATCAAGGAATGCCTGCAGCATATCTCCGTTCACATTCCAGTTCTTCTGTTCATCTGACTGCTCGAGATATGCAGCGAAAAAGACATATTCAGCTGTGATGCCTTGGAGATCTTTGGCGACAACATCGGCGTTCCCGGTAAGGTCGATGTGTCTGTGTTCCACGTTGGAAGGGAATTTTTCTTTTTGGGAGCGGGAGAGAGAGTAGACTTTACTCCATTTCTGAGGATTTTGGCCTAGCTGATGTACGATCTCACGGCCAAGGATGCCTATCAAAGCTATGAGCTTCACGACCAGTAATGGAACGGGGATATCACAAACCGGTAGCTCCAACAACGATAGCAGTAGACATGGTTCACTGCTGACCTAGGTTATTGTAGGTAATAATAGTCTAATAGAGGTTTTAAATAACTTGAGTCAATGAGACAGAGCCGGTTATTTATGATGTTGCCTCAGCTTGCGGGGTAGACAGAGCCTCAAGCCACTGTTGCACGGAAGATTGATTGAACTCTGTGCTGACGTGAGACAGTGGAACAAAACAATGGGCTCATGATATCAGACATACATCATCATCGCCCAACCTTCACATCGCCATGATGCGACTGTGATTCAAAGTGAAGATTTTATGCACAGCAAAAGAATTCGATCGAGTTCCATTTAAAGCAGTTAATTGCACTCTTGACAATGTTGATATCACTCGGGCGCATTTTGTTCGGGCAGTTTGTGGACCTGATGTTGTAGCATGTAGCTAAAAATTAAGCTGCTGTTAGCTATCGGTTTTAGCACATGAGTAATAAATTTTTCATATGCCACTCTTGTACAGTAACATCTTTTAATGTTTTACGGCAGTACAGCTTCTGATAAATTCCAGTTTTTGACCACATCAACTCAATGACACGCGCTGAAAAAAAAACTTATATATAAGTAGCCTCATTGTGACTTGGAGCACTACATCCAATGAGTAAGTCAAAGCGCAGCGTGTTTATCTCTCCTTTCGCGGCTCCCACTTGATCGTTCTGAAGAAAGAGCCGTACTATTTACAGCAGATCAAATCCAAAGGCCTTACGAGCTTCATCATCAAGACCCTCAAGACCCACATAACCTTTCAATGTTCTCTCATCCAGATCATTCCCATGAGCGTAATCAGCAGAAGGCCTCCCTTCTAGAGTAGCAAGAAGCTGTTCCCTGACATAGGCTTCATTCGCAGGAGTTGTTGGGCATGCGGCAATGAAAGCCACTGAAGCGTTATTCTTTCCAAGGTGCTCAGTATCCACTGCGTGGCAAACCTTCGAATTACTGGTGTTAGCTACTAGGTCCGAATCCAAAGGTTGGAAAATACTTACATCACAATGCCACCATACTGTATCACCGGGTTTGACCTCTGGCATATGAACAAGGCATTCTTCCAGTCTGAGGTGAGGATGAGACGACCGACTTAGGCGTTGACTTTCGGGCTTCATAGTACCAGGGAACCAACCGGTCGAGTCGTCAAAGGACCACTTCTCAGCGTTCATAATATCATCAGGATTATGAGGTGGACTGAAGAATGGTCGTAGAAGAAGATAGGCTATCACACTCTTGACATTGGGATATACCATGATAGTTCCCTCTCTCGGTGCGGTTGACGTCAATGCAGTCCAACCTTGAAATGTTCGTAGCATGGTAGAGTGGGCGGGGCCTTTGTACAACTCTTGGTTTGCATCCTTTCGCGCATCGAGATCATATGCATCATGGTCTTCAAGATTGCCGGAGAATATTTGACCATAGACCCTGCGGTAGGTAGGATCAGCCCAACGGCATAAGCTCCCGGCGTCAATATGAGGGCCCAGCCCAAGGAATGGTTGGCCTGGAGCACGGTCGCGAATGCCATCAAGATACACTAGAGGATCGGGAGAAGTATCATCTGTAGAGTACTTCCAGAGCTCATTCAACTTGCGTTGTAATTTGAGGTGATTCGGATGAGAACGAAGTGCGTTTTGTGTTGGGGAGTTGTATAAGACCAGCATTGATGGACTCTCTTTCGGCCACGCCTGGATAGAGTCTTTGTTATCTGCAACATACTTCTTGAGATCCGAGTAAAGACTGATAGCTTCATCCTTGGGTACAGCGTTCCGACAGATGAACGAGCCGATCCTCTTGATCTCAGCCTGCTGTTCTTCTGAGAAACCATTTTGTAGAACTTGGATAGTGTCGAAGACGGGAACAATGGTGTTGCCCTTCTCTATGATCTCATCGGTGACGCTCTCAAGTTCCTTGCAGACTTTAATCCAGCTTTGGCGAAGAGATTCAGCTCCATATTCGTCAATGATAACTTTTTTGACCTCAAGAAACTCGAGGTCTTTGGAGGAGGCGGCAGTCTCAGAGGTGTACTCAGGCCAAGCGGGCCACTGTCGAATAGGACCAGGCATCTTGACAAGTTGTTACTATCTGAATGAGGATAAAGTTGACGTGTCGATGATATCCTATCCTTTTATCTCTTAGCTCAATATCAAGTCTCTGTCTTGTCTTGGTCCCTGGCGAAGTATGGACTAGTGGGTGAGCTCGGCCGAGCTCGACCGAGTTCGGCTCAGATCGCCAAGTTATTGGTCAGAACTTAATCAAATCGCTATCTCCCCAGGATCTAGATCCGATGCGGGGGGTTACGAGTCTGATAAGACTGGTTCTTAGGTTTTCGTCTTCCCCAGACTTGATAAGCCAATGGTAGAATGTCATTACAAAATCAAGATATAAGATGCAGTGCATCACTCTGCATAGGCATGGAGAACAATTCAACACCATTGACGATTATTCTTTTGTGCCAATACTCCAACTATGGCGTTTGAGCGTAAACATGTCTCGAGGCTTGTGCCTGCAGATCACAAGATCCTCATGCCTCTGTTGCTGGCTGTGACCATTGTTAATTCTGCTGTTCGTATATATCCCCTACCCTGGCAACTTTCACTAACAAGGCACAGACACTTGGCTACGATTCGTCCGTCATGAACGGCCTTTTGATCCTACCCTCCTACTCCGAATACTTTCACCTGAACACCGCCACCGAAGGTCTCAACAATGCCGCCAATTGGATGGGAAGCATCTTCGGCGCCTTTCTCATGGGCCCGATCCCCGATCACTTCGGTCGTCGACGTGCAATTTACATGGCCTCAATCGTAACCACAATCGGCATCATTTTACAAGCTGCAGCTCAGAATATCCCCATGTTCGTCGTCGCTCGCTTTCTTGTCGGTGTTGGATCTGCCATCAGTAACGGTGCTGCACCAACTCTACTTGGTGAACTGCTACCTCCTCGCCGACGTGCTCGCGTCCTCGGATTATTCTTCTCCTGCTTCTACGTCGGCAGTTTGGCGTCTGCAATCATCAATTATGGAAGTCAAAACATCCAGAGTACATGGGCTTGGCGGCTACCTTCTCTGCTTCAATTCGTTCCCAGTTTATTGGCTGTCATGATTGTACCCTTCGTCCCTGAATCTCCAAGATGGTTGATCTCCAAGGATCGCAATGAAGAGGCCCTTGAAGTTCTTGTAATTATGCAAGGAAAGGATAAGACGGACCTACAAAAGGGCAGTGAGCAGCTGGAGGGAATCCGAAGTACCATTCTACGTGAAGCCCAAGAATATCCTCGCAACCCTTGGAGAGAGATCATCTCAAGTGGGCCTAACAGGCGCAGGCTCGCGATCCTGTGTACTTTTGGACCCATGATCAACTTGTTTGGAAACTTCATCATATCGTAAGCCACAGAGCCTCTCGCCTTGCTTGATAGAGTCGTCTAACAGCTGCAGCTTCTACCTCACCAAAATCCTCAATCAGGCAGGTATTACGAACACGACTACCCAAACACAGATCCAGGTTATTATCAACTGTTGGTCATTTGCTGTTGCTGTACTGGGAAGTTTCATGCTCGACATTCTCGGGCGCAGGCTGCAGACGTTCATTGGTGTTGGTGGCATGATAGTCACTCTACTACTCATTGGTGGACTTATCAAGCGTAAGTTCTGGACTCTTTTGTGGCTTATATCTCTCGCAAATCTAACTTTTCTAAGGCTTCGGAGAGAGCATCAACAACTCCGCAATCTATGGTACCATAGCTGTCATCTTTCTCTTCCAAGGCTTCTATGCCTTTTCCATCACGCCAATGACAAGCTTGTATCCAACCGAGGTATCACCATTTAAGCTGCGCGCTACAGGTATTGCCATATTCCGCATGCTTGATTCCGGCGCTGGGTATGACAATTTTCTCCGGTCCTGTTCAGAGTCATTTGCTAATTGCCTTGTTCTGTAGGCTCCTCGCTTCATTCGCTATGGCTTACGCGATGGCTGATTTGGGATGGAAATTCTACTTCATTAATGCGTCATGGGACTTTATCTTTCTCATCATTGCCTACTTCACTTTCGTGGAAACCAAGGGATTGGAGCTTGAACAGATCAACGCGAAATTTGGAGACTCGACAGTGCTGGAGGCCAGTGCCGAAGACTCCGCATCTCAGGACATGGATCATGAGGGGGGCAAGGGTGAGGGTTGGACAGTGAAGATCCAGGCCCAGTAAGACCTCTATTCTTCAGGTTTCTTGGTGTGACTTTACCTCTCACGTATGCAGTACAGTATTAATAAGAGATCATAGTAAGCTATCTAGTACCGATTCAAGTCATTGTTGCGAAGTGAATTCGAGATGGATCATCCCGGCATATCCACCGGAATCCAGGTTTCTCCCACCGGGATGCAACGCTAGCCCCTCACGACGGATGATGGCATTATGTGCTGTGACCTTCCCCATATAGATCGGCTCTCCCTCTCCGCATGTATAATTCCTGACATAGGAAAGGCTTCATCTCACATCTAAACAACATTGGTGCGGTAGGTTTGCTGGAGTGATAGACAGTGAAAGGTCTGAGCTTTGCATCATTTCCCGCCGGAGATTTTCAGCTGACACCATGCAGACATGTGGACTGGACGCTCAATGCATTGGCGCGCCACTATATTTGAGACATGGCATCGTATGTTAGCTGAACCGGACGCAAGGTGACAGACAGCATTGGCTATTGCTGCGGTTCGGAACGATTCATGTTGATCAGCTGAATTAAACTAGCATTGGTGCGCGTATTCCCACCAATTACTCACAAGCCGATGTTTCGAGCCTCTCATTTGTGGAACGACAACCTCATGGCCGATCATCAGTCAAAGCACCGGCTAAATACCGTATAGCATTTCCCCCAGATCTACAATGTAACATCAAACTTGCGCTCCAATGAGTGTGAGCGCTCGAGCCTAATTGAACAGGTGATATGGGGTAACGAGTTTCAATAATGCGGGTTTCATAGATATTGATGTCATGTGTATATAAACAGCTGCTGATCCGGTGTAACATCCGTTTCATCAAACCAACAGCTCAACCGACAGCTTCATCATGGTCATGATCAAAGCCACGGCCCTTTTTATGGGCTTTGCCTCCCTCGTTCTTCCTGTTCACCCCCAAGCAGTCAACGATGTAGCCGATGCATTCGACTTGACTCAGGTCTCACTCACCGATAGTCGATGGATGGACAACCAGAACCGAACGCTGAGCTACCTTCTCTCCGTTGACCCTGAACGCCTTCTCTACGTATTCCGCAAGAATCATGGGGTTGACACAAAGGGTGCGCAGGCGAATGGCGGTTGGGATGCACCTGACTTTCCTTTCCGAAGCCACATGCAGGGTCATTTCCTCTCCGCTTGGTCACAGTGCTACGCATCGGCTGGAGTTAAGGAATGTGGCTCCCGAGCTACATACTTCGTTCAAGAACTCGCCAAATGCCAAGCCAACAATGGAAAGGTTGGCTTCAACAAGGGATATCTCTCTGGTTTCCCAGAGTCGGATATTACCAAGGTTGAGGACAGGACTTTGAACAACGGGAATGTTCCTTACTATGCTATCCACAAGACTCTTGCAGGGCTTTTGGATGTCTATCGCCGAGTTGGTGATCAGACTGCCAAGGATACCATGCTCTCACTCGCTAGCTGGGTTGACACTCGCACTTCAAAGCTGAGCTACAACCAGATGCAGAGTATGCTGGGAACTGAGTTCGGTGGAATGAACGAAGTCCTCGCCGATATCGCCTACTACACCAAAGATGCAAAGTGGCTCAAGGTTGCTCAGCGCTTCGACCATGCCAGCATCTTCGACCCTCTGCAGCAGAACGTTGACAAGCTCTCTGGCCTACACGCCAACACCCAAATTCCCAAGTGGATTGGTGCTCTTCGGGAGTACAAAGTTGGTGGTGACCAAAAGTATCTCAACATTGGTCGCAACGCTTGGAACATGGTCGTCAACAAACATACCTACGCCATTGGTGGAAACAGTCAGGCCGAGCACTTCCGAGCTCCTAACGCGATTGCTGGGTATCTCACTGACGATACTTGCGAGGCTTGCAATACCTACAATATGCTCAAGTTGACCCGTGAACTCTGGGCTTTGAACCCAACCGATTCTTCGTACTTTGACTTCTATGAGAAGGCCCTGATGAACCATCTCCTCGGTCAACAAGACCCTAGCAGTGCCCATGGCCATGTCACATACTTCACTCCCCTCAAGCCAGGCAGTCACCGCGGAGTTGGTCCAGCTTGGGGCGGCGGTACTTGGAGTACCGATTACAACTCTTTCTGGTGTTGTCAGGGTACTGGAATCGAGACCAATACCAAGCTTATGGACTCCATCTACTTCCATACTTCTGATACGCTTTATGTCAATCTTTTCACACCTTCCAAGCTTAACTGGTCTCAGAAGAAGGTCTCTATCACTCAGACTACCGACTTCCCTGAAAGCGACACATCGACCCTCAAAATTAGTGGTGATACTGGTGAATGGACCCTCGCCGTTCGCATCCCATCTTGGACATCCAAGGCCTCCATCAAAGTCAACGGCCAAGCCGCAAACGTGGACATCCAGTCTGGAAAGTACGCTCTGATCAAGAGACAGTGGAAGTCTGGAGACACCGTCACTTTCCAATTCCCCATGAGCCTGCATACCGTTGCTGCCAATGATGATCAGAGCCTAGGTGCTATTGCATTCGGGCCTGTCATTCTGGCCGGTAACTACGGCAGCTCTACCCTTAACGGTAGCCCTACCATTGACCTGGCCAGCATCAAGCGCAAGAGTAACACTGGTCTAAAGTTTGGAGCTACTGCTGGTGGTAAGGCTGTTGAGTTGGGTCCTTTCTACGACGCGCAGGGATTTAACTACAATGTTTACTGGAAGCTTAGCGGTAAACTTTCTGGTTGAACCGATGTATATCGAGTTTGTGCACGGTTGTAAAAAAGTGATGATAACATTCTGTGGAGTTGTTGTTGAGTGAGGTGAGCGAGGCGTCGAGAAAGGACCAAAGGTTAAGTTGTTTCTTGTATTATACTTAGTGACCTCAATGTAAAGAGTGATGGCAATGATTTCTTCTCAATCGAAAGTTTAAATGCTAGTCGCAAAACTCGTAGATTTTGACTAGGCCTCAGGGAGCAAGAATATTTTGGACCTTGAAGCCAGGGTGGTAAAATAAACTTACCTAAAGGTCTATTAAGCTTAATATAAGCTTATATAAGTCTTTTTTTGCCATTTAGGATTAGAATCTTAAGTTTTCTTCACGCTGAGACCTGGACGACCTAGTTCTTATCTTGTCAATGGGCTTATGGGCTCTTAATTTAGTAGCAGTGTAATAGCTCGTTTATTATCGTACTACATACAGAGACGAAATCCTAATATTGCGGTAGTGCTTCCTTTAATAGCTGATTTGAGTCTTATGGGCCGCTCGGCAGCTGAACTGAGGCTGATCTGACGAGTATGAGGGAGCTTTCCGAGTCGAGGGTATCTTCGTCATTATCTCTCGTTTGCTAATGCAATACAAATTCCCCAACACCTTCACTAAGACTCTAAAACAACAATAATTATTGCAATCAAAATTCGCTCACATCCCAAGCCTAGGCCATCATAAACCAATTTCGCTATGACAATTAACCCTCGAGTCCATACTGGCTCTCCTAGCCTACTGCGTTGGGAAGCTAGGACTCTTCCTAGAACAGGCGCTCTCCACCAATGAACACAGAGCTACTGGGACGAGCAACTCTTTCATATTTGGTCGTTGTACTTCTGGAAGCAGAATATTAAAAAGCCTCTGGCTTCCTGTTTTGTAATACTTGCCGGGCTTGATGATCCACTGCATACCCGATATCTGACTCCGTTTTATCCTTTGTCTAACTGAGCACCAAGCGCCAAGCTGTTTCTCAAATCCCAGCAGAACTTGAAGACAGTAAAAAGTCCTGATTTCATAACAGTTGTCTACTGTTATTCAATTTTCTATTTAGAAATCCATGTCGGCTTTGTGTCATATCGTTGCGCCTGTTGGGTCGTACGGTAGAGATAAGCCTGCAAGTTCGGCCTAAGGAGGAACTTGTGAGATGGTAAACTTATCCGGGAGAAGCGAGTCCAGGTTGAAGCATGACTGCGCGAGATGACATGTAAACGATGTAGGCGATAATTGTTTCGATGAATCCCAATCTTCAGTGCCTATGGTTATCGGGAATGTGGCCGACGGTAGATATGGAGTTTGAGAATAGGAGTCTGGACCATGGATGTCTGGATATGAGATCTGGGGAATGCCCAAGATTTGGCTGAGTGCTGGGGAGGAATGCGTCATCAACTTGTCTTGTTCGTCGAAAGGTATCGAGGCACCATCAGACAGAGTCTGTGATTCAGAAGGGCTTATGGAAACACGAGAGCCTCGTCTTCTCTCCGGTTCGTCTCTGCAATCAGGCGATGTGCTTTCACAATGTTCAGTCGATTTCGTCTCTTCGGGATCCCCAGCTTCGTTGGCCAGGCCCAGTACCTGTGTAATGACATCCTGCAGATCTGCTGCCAATGCAGGGTATTGTTTCAGAACGTCCTCCTGCAGCATCTTATCCGCAAAGTCCACAATCACCGTACTCATTTTCTCGACGGTTCCTTCTAATCGCTTGAGCCTCTGCACCCTCGCCACTTCAGTAGCTTGTCGCCTCTTTCGGAATTGTTGCTGCGCTTCTCTATTTCTCTCTCTTCGAGTCTATAGTCATTAGCCTGAGGCTTGTTCATGTCAGTACCTCCGACCTACCTTGCTTGCATCAGTACACTGGGCGCCAAGGAAATTTGGGCTTCTTGATTGAGACATCGTTGTTTACGTAAATCGTACAGGTAAATATTATAGCATTACTCCGAGAATGTTCAGCTTTGTGGTGACTGATGAGTGCGATATGTACGATTATGAACTACTCAAATAAGCATAAGAAGACTTTCAGCCCAATAAAGAAGAGGCCCAAGCTGCGTGGCGGAGTCAGCAGATATGATGACTCCAGTAAATCCGGTACATGAATCTTATCCCAATAGGGCACTAATGCAGTGATGATCTGACTGCCCAGATCAGCAGCTTTAACATTGAGATAACGACAAAGGGTCGTATATCTCACCCAAATCGGTTAGTGGCCATCTTATTTCAACCTTACATTTAGCATTAAGCCTCATAGTACAATTTCAAGAGCTATGCATAAACCCATTTTCCTGCATTTTGAGTTCTGCCTCACTCTCGGCTGTTACCGATTTGGGGAAATCTGCCAAGGCGTTTAAGCTGGCTGGCTGTACCCATGTCATTCCTTTGGCGAACTAAGATTGACTTCATAGCACGTCGCGATTCGCGAGACATGAAGTGCAAATAGCGAAGCACAAGGCTTGTCAAAAATTGAGTTTCTACTCCGCCTTTTCGGCTTGAGAAATTGTGTTGCCTACTTTCTTTCCACTAAAAGCTACGGGTTTTACCCCATTTCTGTAATTTCCAATTGCCGATGCAGCGCGGCGCATAAAATCTGACCATAGATACCAGGGTTTTGAACAATCTAAAATCCCAATGACCAATGGCATCTTTGGGAGTCCGAGACAATTCTATATCCGGATGGTGGCGCCCACCTTTTCTCATGATGTCGTCGTAAGTGTTTTGGAGATAAGTGGCTCGCTCGTGGTGATTCGATGAGATGAAGGTATACGCAATACGAGCGGGTGCGCTTAGGCAGCCTCTTAAAAACAGCTTAATAAACCCGGTTTCACTAACCGACTCACCGCCCCAATGAAAGCAACTTTACTGCAGCATCGGCCGCCCTCGCGGCTTTTTCTCAAGAACCCCGGTACAGGCAAGATTGACTCCACAGCAGTCTCGCTCGCTCAAGACTTCATGATGACAGGCTTTCAGCTACCAGGCTAAGCGGTAGATTTCACATCCAATTCTGGTACATTTCCAAAACGACATGGTCAAGCGGAATCACAATAAAATATCATTGTCTAAAGACGCTCTGACCCCAGACGTACTTGGCAATGTTTACGCCTACGGTTATCTAAATCACTTTACGTGTTATGTATGTTTGTGTTAGAGGCCTTTATTAACCCAGCGGCCATGGGCGCTAAATCACTTTACATACACTGTATCCAGGACCTTCTGGAAAGCTTTTTCGACTGCCTGTCTTCGCACGTTTCCTTTAGTAGCCGTTCGAGGCAACGTCCCTTGAGGAGCAACAAGTATGTACCGAGTATCATCGACCCGCTCATGTGTATACCTTCGCTTATGAAAAGGAGTAATCCTGTTCAAGATAGCCTCCTTCAATTGGCGGTTTGAATTCTCAAGATCAGCACCCTTAGCGCTGAGTAGAGACTTGTCCTTCGGCTCGACGATGATAGTTGGACAGGGGCGACCGACACCAACGACTACGACCGCGCTGACAAGATCATCGCCACAAGTCTCCATTACGTTGGCTTCAATGGAGACTGTATCGCATCGGAGAGCTGCTTCCATCTTGATCCAGTTATCGTTTCGTCCTTTGCATAAATACTTGCCTGGCTGAACCTCTATGAACAAATCTCCCGTGTAAAACTTGCCATCGGCGGCTCTAAGGCTTGGGGCCGGGCAGTTGGGTGCATCTGGGGGAACAACCAACTCAAGAAGCTGCTCACCAGACTCCAACTTGCCTCCAACGGGGATAAACTCATTTTTGGCTCCAGGGAGAGATTCGAGATAATCATCATCCTTCCTCGCATCCGTCATCATGGGAAGTCCCAACTCTGTAGATCCAAGGACATTGACCATTGGAATTCCATTCTTCCGTCCCCAGGCAAAGTCTGCAACATCGAATTCTAGGCCCCCCGACCCTGCATTATCTATCCTTTGAAGAGAAGCTAGTAGGGAAGGATCTTTACGCGCTTCTCTGAAAATAGCGGACAAGAAAGGAGGAAACATGCATACGCAGGTGAGTCCATGCTCATCCAGCATTGTGCGGACTTCAGGAATGGGAGCTGGAAGCGTGCTTGGGATGATGATGCATGAGCCTTCTCTGACAGCAAACCAACTGAGGAATGATGCAGCCATGTGACAAAAGCTTCCACTGTATATGCCTTAGTATAGTGTAACCTGAAGCTCTAGGGATTGGGCTCACATGTGTATACTGATCATCCTATCACCCGTCTTGTTCGACCGTTCCTCATAGACTGTCGATAGACCAATGATATGATCGAGCCATCTTGCTGTAGCAGGTACTAATTTTGGAATACCTGAAATAGAACCCGAAGTGTGATAGATAAAGATCTCATCTTCGGCTCTGGTAGGATGCCAAGGGGTCACAGTCGAAAGTTGCGCCACATCTTCCTCAGACGGGACACCACCAATAGGGAGAGTCGGCAGTGGGCTATCTTTCAATATAGAATTGTAACCTCTCTCATGCACTAGAACTGCGGCCTTGCTTTTCTCCAGTAGTTCATAGATGACAGTAGGATCTGTCATCCGTAGGGATATGAGCTGAGGGATGTAGCCTGCCCAGTTGAGGCCCCATATATGGACGGCGTCAGAATAAGCATGGCCTTTTAACCTAAATAAAATTTGAGTGGAGATCCAACGGGGGGGGATTACTTCAACTTACCAGACCCCAATGACAGCCCTGTCCTGAACGCCGAGCTTAGAAAATTGATCCTTCCAATACTTGGCGGCTCGGTGAACATCGTCCTCAAACTGAGTCAAAGTGACATCCTCGAACTTGGTTCCTTCGAGCGACTGTATTGGGGTCTTGAATACAGCCACGTTTGGGTACTTTTTCACGCTCGTCTGGAGCTCTGACACTGGAGTCTTGAAACCGGTCATGATCATTAATGATTCTTATCGTCAATACGTAGCGGCGATTGAACAACGGCCACAGGCAGGCCATTTTTATAGTATTCTGTCTCCAGCCACTTCATATACCTCGGAAAGGTCAGTAAGCGCTATAGGGCTATCATAGGCCTCCTCACCAATCAACATCTCTAAGCGGGGATAAGATCATCATTTCGTGACGACATTAGTCCGGATTCAAGCGCATTTATAAAAAAAGCGCTAGAAATTACCATATTAGTTTGAATATCCGATTGTCAGATTATAAGTATGCTAGACAGTACGACGCTGACTGTTGCGCCGAGGCTCCCTGCCGAGTAACCGAAGGTAACCAGGGTGAGACGACATCTCTATGTGAGAATGCTGACGTTGAGAGCCAATGGATCATCTGGGGGCGTAATCAAGTTGTTGCATTGCTTGGACGCATGGTTGGAGTCAGTAAGCACTGGCCAGATGGCACTAACTTCTCTGGTTTACACTCCACCAACGTGACTGGTCCAAGAATGCCTGACGATACTAGAATTGCCATCTCGTTAATGAAATGATAATGAGTTTTCCTCTATGAAGTAAGAAACATGTCAAACAGTACTGATAAGATAATTCTTTAAACCTTCCTAAGCAGAATGTTGATGTTGACGCGTCGTGATGACAAAACAAATGCAACGTCGCTCACGTGGCAACGCGTTAGCCCCTAGGGACCTTGATGATCACCTCCTCTTCATCAAGTCATCATCAACAAACGTCATCAAATGGGCAAACACTCCCTCAACCCGCTCGAATGGGCCGAGCCACACCGTAAATCAAGCCTCAACAAATGGAAACTCTTTGGCGCTGGTGTTCTCACCATCGCGGCTTTCCATTGGCTCGCTCCGCACTGCTCTCATCAGCATCATCAGCACTACCATGATCACGCGACTTACCCAGGCGAACACCTCGAATGGAAACTATGCGGCGAAATCAGCAACCGCTCTGTAGAGTGCAGCAAGATTGACGTACTAATTGATCAGTTCAACCCTGATGTCAGCAACAAAACATTCAATGTACCCATTATTCGAATGCGAGGCAAAGATGGAAGCCCAAATCTACTACTCAATCCTGGTGGTCCCGGCGGTAGTGGCTTTGAGTTTCTTCACAGAAGAGGAGAGCAGTTGAGTACTATCGTTGGGGATGGTTTTCATCTTGTCTCGTTTGATCCTCGCGGTATCAACTCGTCTTCACCACGCGCTTCATGCTATCCTAGTAAAGAGGCGCGTCAACAGCTTGGATCAGTTCATGATATCGATATCGTCAAGGATGGAGCTGAGATTTATGCTTGGACGCATAATTATGTAAGAGCTTGTGAGGATACTATGGGTGAGCATGGGAAGTACATCAATACTCCTCAGACAGCTGCCGATATGAACAGTATTCTTGATGCGCTTGGACAGAAGGACATGTATTATTGGGGATTCAGCTACGGAACTCTTCTCGGTCAGACTTACGCGACTCTCTTCCCTGAGAGGTCTCACAGAGTCATTATCGATGGTGTCGTCAACCAATTTCTCTGGTATCAGGCTCGCTACGATAGCGAAGATCTTACCGATACGGAGAACGTCATGGATGGACTTCTCAAGGAGTGCATCAAGTCCGGCGATGCATGCCCGCTCTCGTCCATGGCAGATTCATGGGAAGGTCTCAAAGACAAATTCCTCTCTTTTGTCGGCAAGTTGAAGGAGCAGCCAATGAATGTTTACGTCAACAACAGCGTATACGGTCTTCTGGATTACCAAAAGATCTGGTTCGGGGCGCTCTTCCCAGCTTTATACAGGCCGCAAAATTGGGGCACTTTTGCTGAGCGTATGGAACAACTTATGGGCGGTAATGCGACTGAAGCTTTGATGGCTTATGGCCTGGACGATGTCGAAGACAGTGATGCGCTCTACACGGTCTCGATGAATGATGGTCTCTCGGGTCCTCTCCATTGGCCACAGGATCTGGAATCCCTGCTGGATATCGTTATGCCAACCTTTAATCGCAGCATTTTCGCGCCAGACGACCTTGTCTACCTCTTCGCCAAGCAACAATGGCGCATTCCCAAGACGCACAACTACGTCCCACGCAACGGCGTTGAAACAGCCCACCCTCTTCTCATTCTCACTACAACTTACGATCCCGTCTGTCCTCTCGTCTCAGCAAGGTCAGCAGTCGCTGCTTTCAAGGAGTCAAAGCTTGTCGAGGTCAAGGGATACGGTCATTGCTCTGTCGCCGTTCCGTCGCTGTGTCTCGCCAAGCATGTCCGTGGCTTCCTCTACAATGGGACTTTGCCTGCTAATGATACGCAATGTGAGGTTGATGGACCTTACTATAAGCCCAATGACACGGCGAGCGTGATGACTTTTGAGGATCCGGCGGATCAGGCCATTCATCTTGCACAGATGGAATTGGCTCGTGATCCTGAAAGACCGCGCCATCGCGTGTAGAGACTTTTTGTCTTGTAGATAACTTTGTAGCAACTCCATAGTCTTGAAATTTAGCTTTGCTAGTATTGAAATGGTAGACCTAGCCCTCAAAATGTCATGATTTCAACTGTTGAAATTTGAGATTTTCAGTTATGTCTGTGCGTCGCCAGAGCCATCATTATTGGCCTAGGGTAAGTAAGTTCATGACCAAGATTGATATTGTTCAATGCTGTCAAGGTCTAGTATGCGATAAAAAATTGATATATATTGATTTTGTGCTTTTGTGTAATTTAATCATACCGAATGGAAGGCTTCCCGTACCGAGACATAGGCTGTGATGATGCAGATGAAATTGACTATAAATCGGTGATTGACAGTGAGCGTATGGGTGCATTTGCTCATTTTATTATAGTCGAAATTAGCAACTCAAAATTAAACAGCTCTGTATTCATAGGTCCAAAATTATCTCTAGTCCATGTACATTTCGATCTCTGATCCAGTAATGGCTTTTCTCAATAGGGCTGAAGGTGAATTATGAGCCAGCGTCCATATAACGTATTAAGTTATGCATTTACATGAAACAGGTCGCGTGGCCCAATGGCAAGGCGTCTGACTACGAATCAGAAGATTCTGGGTTCGATCCCCAGCGTGATCAGCTTTTTGCTCTTCTCTCCCATTAGCAGACCCAAGTAACATGCTTTTTCCTTTTTACTGACAATGACCTTTTCGCAGTGCAACGTCAAATCAGCTATATGCCTCATCGAACGGGCGCAACGCAGTCTTGGCAACACTTAAAATTCGCCTGATCCTGCTCAATCGGGTATCTCGTGTTAGAAATAGGGATCGACAGGCAACACATCATCGACTGGATTAAAGTTTTCTGTCACCCCACGCATCTTATTTTAGTCACCGACGGCCCGTCACAACCTACCCATGTTAAAATAAATGTCAATCTGCGTTCGTCCCATAGCCACCCTCCATGTAATCAAGGTTCAGGGGTGCAGCAACAACAGACGACGTCTGGGGAAAAGCCTGTATGACATGTTTGCACGACATGGGATCCAGTCTCATCTAGAGGATATACGAAGGCCAGATTATCCTTGCTATGCCCAGAGAAACCGGTTGGTCAGCACGTTGAAACTATATTCAAATCGACCACGTACTTATCACACTCGGACATGGATATATGTTCCCCCAAATTGTTTTTTTTATTGTTTTACTACTTTTTTTTGTGTTTTTTATACATTTTATCCTGCCATCAAAGAAATGAAATCTCCAGATTATGTGATCACCAGCCTAATAGCTCCTCTCCATGTCCCCCTACCAAAACTTAAACATACTGGAAAACACAGTTGGCAAAAGCGCTGACTTTCTGGCCAGTAGGGCAACCAGTGCAAGAATTAGTCCAGACGTTGCCAGTCTTTATGCCATCGCTGCCATATTCACACTGAAAAGTGCGGGTGCAAACGGCGGCCATATTAGGTCCAGGATTGGCGAAAGTGGCCTCCGCGTCAGGGCAGATGAGAATGCCGTTCTTCTTGGCATCCTGACGAGGAGTCAGGCCTGGGAAGGCGGTGGCGACGCCGAGGAGGGCAATGAAGATGGTGGAAGTAGAGAATTGCATGTTGAAACTATTGAGACTGTTAGATCTCAGGCCACGAAAAATATTCTTAATGGTTTACCTTTGGTAAGTGTCGAGCAAAATGAGTGCTTGAATAAGCGTAATGAATGTATTGAGAAGCTGTGAAGTGCTTTGTTGTTTGTTGTTTGTTTGGGCAGATCTGCTAGAGCAGTAAGCTTGATATATATAGGCATATTCGACTGAACAGAAGAAACAAAATGCCGAATCTCATACCGAAGCACAGGATATGTGATACTTGCTTCGCCACGACTTACACACAACAGTCGGCAGACAGTCAGGCCAGAATTCTCTATTTCTTACTCTCAAACCTTGGTAGATTCAAGAGCCCGAACAATGTGATTCCAAAGTGTATCCTAGCTCGGGTGAAAGTTTGAAGATATCCCCATGGTGGAGCTCCTAACACCAATGCTATCTTGATGCTGTTGTAAATCACGCTCTATGCATTTTGCTGCAGATTGATATTTAACAACATGACTTGATGAGACCATAATGACTTACTCTCATAATCTTCTGCCTCACTCTGCCTTCACTTTGCCTTCGCTCTGCTGTCGAGGGTACTCCGGTCGAACTTGTGACGGACAGCGAGTAAATTGTTACAATTGATTGACAAGATAAAGAGACCCCTGTCTTCCAAATTCAGCCATATACTTCTGGATACATCGGAAGTGATCGCCCTTCTTTAGTGGGCTTCTCGTATCTGTCCCCATAGATCGTCTCACATTATCCCTTCACAAGGAACAAGTCTATTAAGGTTAGAGTTCGGCATTTGAAACGCTGGGGTATAGCATATCATGCATGGTTTTCACACATTCTAATTTGTGGAGATTCTATTAAGCTAGTTAAAGTTTTTTCTAGAAATATCTCGTATAAGTCAAAGACTAATGTTCCTAGCCCTAGCACGATATATGCTTTGCGACAAAGATTGCCCATCGGCTAAGATCGGCTCTATCACTACCTCGAATAGTGATTGACTATGAAATGATAATGGCTTTTAACTTGATCCTTACGAAGCTTATGGTACCCCTCCTTCCATTTTCCGCTGTTTGATTCGTAATGCTATTGGTCTTGATCTTGATGATAGGATGATCACACCGCTGATCTGTGCTATCACCTCAGCATTTATGACTGCCGACTCTATTACCGCTCTATATATTATTCGAGAAACATGAATAGAAGGTTTCGTGTGAAGTCTAAAAGGATTACACCTTCCTGATCGAGATATATGGCTCAAGCTTAACTTGAGTTTGGATATGGTGATAGTCTGACATATCATTGCCGACTATTGGAATCAGAACATCTTTCGTCTGAATCACCTCGGAGCGAGTGGTAAATGCCGATGGACTACAAGATTTCTCCGGAGCTGCCGAGGGTGGATCGTATAGCTACACGAAAGGGGCATTGGCATTGAACTCTGGACTTTGAAGCTCCTGGTCTCAAGTGAGGAGGCAGCTTTGGAAGGTTTTGACGAGATGCGTAAGGCCACACGAGGTTGCCGTTGATAAAACTGAAAATTTCTTGTGAGTTGAGTCAAAAATGAGTATAAAAAGGGACAGCATAGCTCTCGACTTGCCTTCCTCTATTCTCATCTTCATCCAACAATTTACCAGTCTTCCTTCTTTCACTCAGAACAATCTCACTTCCAATTTATCAAAATGCTTTTCACCAAGATCATTTTCTGGGCCTTTGCCTCTGCAACCGCCACTGCTCTCCTGACCGTCAAGGACGTAGCAACCAAGTTCAGTATCCCAGAGACCGATATCAAGGAGATCCTCTCTACTCCTGACGTCTCCTCCATCAACATCGACAAATGGGCAGACTTCCTTGACGTCAGCCTCAAGGACATCAAGTCCTGGCCTCAGTCTGACAAAGTCGCTGCCCTTCAGGACGTCAAAAAGAACCTCAAGACCTACATGGAATCCGACAACAGGGCTGAAAAGCGACAGGACAACCGCCAGAAGCTACAGAAGGAGATTGATGCCAAGATTGCTCAGTATCGCTCTGAGCATGAGGATGATCATCGACGCCGACTCGCTGGTTGCCCAAGCACTCGCTGTGGTGTCTGTGGTGCTGGTCTGACTGTTGCCTATGTTGCTGCTCTTACTGCTTGTGGTGCCGCCGCCGCTACTGCTGAGGCTATTTCTGCTGGCACGCTTACTCCTGCGGCTGTCACTGCTCTTGGTGCTTGTGTCGCGGCTGCCCACGGTACCTATGCCGGTGGCTGGACCTTCTGTCTCGGTATGAAGGACTAGAGTCTTTACATATGAGCAGCCATGGCTACAGGCTGGCCTATGTTGTTCAGCTATCAACACTACCGGGGGTTGGAGCTTCATCTTATCGAAATGACAACGGTGGAGCCTTCCAGCTTGGTATGCTTATGCTGGATTTGTACCAACGAGTTTGACGGAGCATGCCAGACGAAGGGAATGGTTGTGGATTTGCTATTTGTATTTCTTTACAGTCGTTACTGTTAGTGTTTGCTTTGCAGTATCTGCATCATACTGTCTTTACCGTACTATAAATGATTAAGCGGCCGTTACTTGAAATGTTTCCTTGAAATTAGACCACGTGACAAAGATGCTCTCTTTCAAGTCAATGTTGAGCTTCATCGACATAGACAACGGTGAGATCATAGGCTCAGCCCTGATTGAGGTCCAGTGTGCTGGCGTAGTGAAGGACTTCAAAAGAAAGGTAATTTGATCAATGACGACGTATCAAGAATAAAAGACAAATCTTCTATAAGTTGGACTTTCTATACCTTAGACTTATAACAATGAATCACTTGTGGCTGGCAATAAACACTCAGACCTCGTCGACCCCACTCTCCACCAATACCACTCTCTTTATGACCAGCAAGATGAGCATGAGGTAGAGGCTTCTCAAAGCTGTTGATCCAAATCGTCCCAGCTTCGATGCGATCTGCTAATCTCTGGGCGTGATCAATATCCCTCGACCAAACAGCACCACCAAGACCGGAAAGCGTGTTATTAGCTCGTTCAATAACCTCATCCTCTGTCTTCCATTTGAGCAGCGGGACGATTGGTCCTATATACAATTAGCAAAGAACATGGCTGGGGTTTGAGAGTCTTACCGAAAGCTTCGTGAGTCACGACGAGGGCGTCATCAGGGGGATTGTCGATAATTGCAGGCTTGATCACAAAGTCATGGCCAGTGTCCTCTGGTTTTGAGCCAAGGGCAAAGCAATGGCCTTTCTCGTACGAATCTTGGAAAAACCCCTTCACAATGTTATACTGCATCTCGTTTTGAATTGGGCCGAGCATAATTCCAGACTCAAGCGTCGAGGTCGGAGCCACATTCCACTCCTTCACCGTGTTGACCATAGTCTCCAAAAACTCGTCGTAAATATCTTCATGAACGAACACGCGTTTGCTAGCAACACAAAGCTGTCCTGAGTTCATGAACGATCCAAGTGCTACTTGTGGGGCGACGATCTTCGGATCAACATTAGGACAGACGATGCTCGCACTGTTACCGCCAAGTTCCAAAGTGACGGGCTTCAGAAGATTCCCTGCCACTTGAGCAATCTTCTTCCCTGTAGCAGTCGAGCCAGTAAAGGTGATCTTGTCAACACCAGGATGCTGACACAGCGCAGGTCCTAGCTTATCGTCGCCGTTGAGAGCTTGGAGAACGCCAGCGGGGAAAACGCCCTGGAGGAGTTCGACAACTTTCAGGATAGAGTAGGGTGTGAAAGGTGAAGGCTTCACAATGATGGTGTTTCCAGTGATGAGAGCTGCGGCGACCTTGGCAACGGAGAGGACTAAGGGATAGTTCCAGGGGCAAATTGCTGCTACGACACCCAATGGTTTCTCTTTAATGGTCAACCGGAGTTCGTCGTCGTCCTGGATAACTTGTTCTTGAAGGGGTTCCTGGCTCGCTACAATTGATTAGTCAAAAGTTGGACATGAGTGAAGACTTGTCCTACCATTGAACTGGATGAAGTTGATCGCATGTTCAACCTCAAGGTTGGCAAACTCAATCTTCAAAATGTCAGTATACCAGTTTTCCGTCACTAAACGTCCCACTTACTGGCTTTCCTCCTTCCTTTGTAATTAATCGGGCCAAAGTGGGCTTATGGTAGATCAAGACGTCGCGTGCATCCATAAGGGAGTTCTGACGGTCTGACCAAGGTGTCTTGGACCATTGTTTGAAGGCACTTTTAGCAGAAGAGATTGCATTCTCGATATCCTCAGGCGATGCTACTGGAACATCCCATAGCTTTTGTCTCGTCGATGGATCTGTGCCTTGCGTTACCTTTCCAGTGACTGAAGTTCCATTTACGGTATTGACGAACGTAGTGAACTCTTCCATGTTTGAAGAATAGTTGACGAGAAAGAGATATGGCGGCGAATAGGTAGTGCTATGGCCTACTTGACGTGTACCCATCGAGAGGCGGATTAAATAAAATTATAGTACCCATGATTCCAAGCTTCAATCAAGTGCCGGCTGAAAGCTCGGCAGTTAAAGCGGGATTTCAAAATGCGGAGATCATTCTTGAACAAGTCAAGCCGGAGGGGCAGACGGCTTCCCCAAGTTCCCCAACCGAGGCTACCGACGGGATCCCACATAGCAAGGAGATAAAGGCTATTGTAATGTATAGGTCGTAAGTTCAAGAGAATAAGATAGGTAAGCTTGCCTGCTTGGGTTCTGCTCCAGGACGGTTTTGAACTCTGTCGCATCTTAGTCTGCTGGACCAGTAAGGTTTACCAGAAGCATGAAGACAGGAACACTCTGCGATATACATATATGAGCTTTAGCTATTCACGATGTCCTTATCATCAGGTTGGCGAGTGTCTTGCTGGTAATTCATGATTTATAAACATTCCGGGTGGGATAAAGTTTAAAGTTTAGATGCAATCGGCGGGGATGCGGGGCGATATTTGCGGGGTATACGTACTGAACGGAGGCCTGATAGCGCAGTCTGAGGAACAATTCTCTAGGTTGGCTCGGTCTCTTATTGACCAGCAGCATAAAAACTTGAGCAATAATTTACTTGCCTACTATCATACACACATTCAAGGATTGCGAGCGGAAAAGCACTCTTCGAAACATTTGCACATGCTCGGCGATGGCAAGAAGCCCTTGATATCTCTCGATCAACCTTTACACTGTTGCCACAACTGACGCCCAGGCCCCTCAGTTTCGTTGATAAGCAGCGAATGCTTGGGCGAGTTGTAGATCTTGCTTGTAATACAGCGTCTGTGGTATTGAATGTGGGGAAAACTCCCTTCTTTGCATTGAGTATATTCGAGAAAGGTCGTGGAGTACTTGCTGCAGCAATCGAGCAGATCCGTGTGGACATACTCGACCTCGAAGAGAGCCATCCGGATATTGCTCGCAGATTTCTGCAACTTAGAGAAGTACTCGATGCGCCTATTGAAGGTGGCGACTCGGCCTCGGCGCAGGCAGTAGCAAGTCGTCGAAGCGAAGCCAGTTTGGAGTTAGACAATCTCGTTACTGAGATTCGCAATCACCAAGGATTTAGTAGCTTCCTAGACTCACCAGGTGAAGAGGAATTCCAAGCTGCAACAAACCTGGGGCCTATTACTGTTATAAACCTTGGCAAGTTTCGCTGCGATGCTATTCTCATCGAACAGCATCAGATCCGGTCGCTAGCCCTGCCTGATCTTACCATCGAGACGATAGACAAGCAAGAGAGGCAGGGCTCTTTGAGAAGTCTTGCTATGCTGAAGTGGTTTTGGGATGTGGCTGCCAGTCCTATTCTACACGCACTAGGCATAAACGGCCCTCCTGTCGGCGATGACTGGCCTCACGTTTGGTGGATACCAACAGGAAGACTAAGTAGGCTTCCATTTCATGCCTTCGGACGCCACTATCCAGGATCGACTGAGACCGTGTTGGATAGAGTTATATCATCATATAGTTCGTCTGTTCAAGCGCTTATCAACGGCCGAAAACGCCGCTTGGAGTCGTCCACCCAAGCAAAGGCTGTTTTGATCGCGATGCAAGATACAATGGGGCAAAGTAGACTTCCCTTCGCCAAAGAAGAGCTCTCAGTCACACAAGATCTTTGTAAGTCGATGGGACTTATGCCCTGTGTCCCAGACCCGCACAAGCAAGCTGTTTTGGAAGATCTGAAAGACTGTAAGATCTTCCACTTCGCCGGCCACGGAAAAACGGATAACAACCCTTCTCGAGGATGGCGTTTTAACGGTGTCTGAACTAATGGATATTAATCTTCGCAAGCACAGCCCTTTCTTGGCATATCTATCGGCTTGCGGAACAGGCAGGATCGGAGGTAATGCTTTCTTCGATGAGAGTATTCACCTCATCAGTGCCTGCCAGCTAGCTGGGTTTCGGCATGTCATTGGTACACTGTGGGAAGTCAGCGATAGGTCGTGTGTAGATTTAACACGGATCGTCTATGAAACGATCAAGGGCCAGATGTTTACAGATCAATCTGTATGCTTGGGTCTTCATAAAGCTACGAAAGAACTTCGAGATAGGTGGGTGAACGCATCGGAGCGACGCTAGGTTCGGGTAGATTCTTCTGACAGAGGGGCACGGACAAGGGACATTGTCTCTTGCGATGAGGAGGAAGAAAGGATTGAAACGCTTGTTTGGGTTCCATTTGTCCATTTTGGAGTATAAAGGCTGTCACTTATATTAAATATTCGGATGATGAACCATCTAGTAACTTGTGATCAGATTGTCGTACGTTTTAGGCTCCTTATAGAGTGCTTAGGCCTAAGCTTTAGACATCATACCAAAGTATAAATATGACAAACTATGCGAAGCAGCCCGTGGACTACGCATCTCTGTCCCCCAAACAGTCTCGAGGCTACAGTGAAAAAATGTTTTTGACCTTATCATGTTCAAAACAGTATCACCTCGGCTGTTAGTGAGTAATAGTAAGATAGCACTACCGAGAAGAACGGTTATCTATACGGATGATAATAATGAATTCTAAGACGAGTATATCCACCGTTTTCCTATCGACCTAGAAGCCGTTAGGAATTTCAGATAGGGAAAACTCTAATGAGCTGGCAGTACGAGTCAACCTACTAAAAGGTGTATAGATAGAGTATATTTAGCTTAAAGCATTGGCTAATCTAATAAAGGTTTCTAGATAATATATATGTCAGTATTATATATACTGAGAGGGAAAGTTAAACTAGGGAAGGTTTAGAGCAATCAGAAGGTCGTAGCGGTATTAAGTTTATAAGTTAATTATAAGGTTAGAAAATACACTCTTAGTTTTAACACAATGATTCAATTCCGATCTAACCCGTGCAAAGGCTCATCAAGATACAATAAGGGAAATTTTACACAACTTCGAAGTGCCAAGAAGCTTCCGATACTATGCCCGCATAACATCCTGACTGTTCTTCCGTTTACTGTTTGGTCGCATAAAAACATTCAGCTTAGTTGTCATGGGCGTAAAGAAGCATTTAGCTCTCGGTCTCAGCTGAAACTAAAAGATCTAGCTCGAAGATACGCAGCAACCTCTATAGAAAGGATACCGTCAGCAACCAGCTGATCAGCGGACCCCACAACCCATGACTGACAGTTCCTCCGAACTACCTTCTTTTGAGGAGCCCCCTAGTCTGGAAGTTAATGACATGGATCTTGTGACCTGTCCGATAAATATCTGGGTTTGACTCACATTCTGACTAGTCGCATTTAGTGATCTTTCTGGTAATTTGACCTTGCATAGACTTTCCTCGAAGCTACAAACAGGCCTGTCGTTCATGTAGATTCCGTCGTGACGCATGGCCCTTTCATCGAGAAATCTGCCATCAATCCACTGCAGTGGCGTTCTGGATTTAGGCACGATAGAAGTGTACGCGCAATCATAGCCTCGCTTGATCTGCAGCTGGGATCCATTTCTTGCATCGCCAGTAACGTAAATCATGACGCTGACAGATGAGTTGTGGCTTGATCGTATAAAATATGCCCAAATATCCTCAAACGGGCCACTATTATAAGAGATCAACTCAAGCAATAGTGCCCCAGGAGGACCCGCATTGGCAACAACCGGTGCTGATGCTGATGGACGTGCTGCACGTACAGTTGTGCCGAAGGATGGCAGGGGCCGGAAGGATGGGAGAGGCATCTTTGTATGCTAGCTGGCGATCATTATCAATGATATGGAAAGAGACAGATAGACAAGAACGTAGGAGAAAGTAGTACAGAGGGTGCTGGCTTGCAATGACTTCAATCATGGCAACTGGGCAGAGCTATATATCTACCAGTTCTGTAGGATCACCAATGATATTCTGGGTCAAATGGATTTCTAAATTTACTACGCGCTCGGAGGGATACCATCATGAGATTGAGAATCTGATCATACCCTGATATCGATGTTCATTGGGTTGTTGGTTCTGTCGCCGATACTACCTTACTTCATGTTGGTTCGAAGACTTACCTAAGGCGCACACTCAGGGCCCATTAATTCTTTACCCGGCCAACTAAAGCTAGATGCTAAGCGCGCGACACCATGCCACAAATCCACCTTCTTTGTTTTTGACCCTCGAGGATCGTCAGTTTCTCATCATATTACATCGTAAGCTGAAACATCGGCTACCTCATGGCGGCAAGCGACAGTCCGGAGCTAAGCCCGAGCTCGGCCACTACGCCGAAATTCAAGGTTTTTCCTGAGTCGGCTTTCTTCCAAGAGAACTGAGCCTTTGCACTGCCCTCCCCGGCAGAAGTCAGAGCCCTGAACGAAACCACTGATCATTATCGTGCCAAATCCGTGAATCGCCCCCCGCCTGTCATCATACCATCCCTGGGTCTGGCGGTTAAGTATGGTACTAATGTGACAGCCGTCGAGGCTAAAACCCAGGTGATGTTGCATGAGCGGCTACAAAATCAGGTACCCGTACCAGAGGTCTTTGGTTGGACCGAGGATGAGGGCCAAAGGTTCATCTATATGGCTCTGATTGAGGGAGATATTCTGCAAAGGAGGTTCAGAGACCTGAACGAGGACGAACGGCAAGCTGTCTGCAAGGAGCTAAAAGAAATGGTCAACGCCTGGGGAAAGTTGACACAAGACGAGACAGACACGTATATTGGTGAGTGGCCAGATCTCCCGCTCACTTTTGGTTTCATTTATCTGACAAGTATTTGCAGGAAGCATAGGGAAGCATCCGCTGAATGACATCTTTGTTGCTGGTCAATCCGGGCGTTCTGGACCATTTCTTGGTGCGGACGCCGTAAATCAGTTTCATGGTGCATGCGGAATCGAGATAAAAGAAGAAATTCCCATATGCTTCACTCATAATGATCTTTGTCCACCCAATGTCATCTTATCGCATGGCCCAAACCCAAAGGTCGTTGGCATTGTCGATTGGGGTCAGTCAGGCTGGTATCCCTCATACTGGGAATATTGCAAAGCACGACGGGTAGGCGTCGTCGATGAGGAGTTTACATTTTCCCATTCCGAGGAATGGCAGACACGATATTTACCCGAGGTCATTGATCCAGTGGATGATGAGAGGTTTTACCATCCGTGGCTGTACTTTATGTTGAGTAATATTTGAGATTAATGCCTACAGCTTTCTAATGCCAGAGCCACATAGATCGCGAAGAATTATAATAGCTAACAATATAATATGAGAACTACTATCTTGGTCAGGCGTTGACGCGCGTCTAAAAGTTAATTGTGAACCATGAACTCATAGAACAACAGGGAGATCATGGTAATAACCTGCCATCAATTACTAAAGAAAGACGGTTCAACTTTACAGAGAGCCATGTGTAAAAGGAAAAGTGGCATGGAAGATCATTAACATACCATTTAATATTATCACCCACTCTGAAAGACTTGCATATTATAAACTCCGTGAACTGACATTGAGGTAGGTTGAAGTGCAACGCAACCACAGAACCAGGCCCACTTGTCTCAGGCAGCGAACCCCCTCCCAAAAAGGCAAATGAACCAACAGACCAATGAAATGAGTGGCCAAGAGCCATATGGCTGCTATACTTTTAGTACTCCTCTTCTTCCATCATTGATACCGCTGTTCAATCCTTTAACATCCCCATCATCCGAGACTTGCCTTGATATCATCTCAAAACCCCTGCTTGATCAAGCAGAGCAGAAAGATGCCACTACCACCTCCACCTCCTCTGCAGTGGATTGAAGGCAAATTCCTGGATCAAGAGACGATGCTCCATAACGAAGACCTCATGCCGGTGTGCCCTTTCGAGGAGAGTTTACACAAAGTAAAGGTACCAGAAAAGACACTCAACAATGCCACTGAGAGCGTAAGTACTCAACTACAAGCCATGGTTATCAGAAAGTTGTGGTGCTGTCTGATTATCTGACAAAACGACTGAACAATTATAGGAAGCACCTAAGAAGAGGGTTTTACAAAGGAACTGTCAGACATGGATCGTCGAGTCGGCAGATCAGTTGGTCGCAGATGAAATTCTTTCCCCAGATGTGACTGCATATCTGTACGCGACAAAGCAAGTCTGAGGTGTTGTCAAGATGTTGGATGTGAAGGGATCGTTTTCACATCTTTCTAGTGTATATAAAGTTGCTTAATTTGGCACGATAGGAGGAATGAAAGTCTCTGGCAACTAGAGTGTTTATTCGCTCTAGAGAAAATTGAGCTTTAGGCTAATATGATGATCCCTTTGATCTAACTGGCTTCTACTCGCTCAGACGTGCCCGGAGGCTGACGTGTGATCTTCCTTCTGCAACGGGCCTACTTGTTGGGATGATGAGATGAGATGATGCTTTGTAAGCTTAGGAATTTCTGCTGCCGTACGTGTACTGGTGCGGCAGGAACGATCGATGAGACTACTCGTTGCTCTGAATCCCTAAGGAGTCCGTTCCACTAACCCGACGGACCCCAAAGGCCGCGGCAGTTAGCGCGCGTTGATATCTGACTAGAGGTTGTATGATGATAGAGAAAGCATGCCATTGTATCTATAGCTTAGTGGTTAACCAATGTTTGAAGGATTCTGCCTAAACGGAGTATTAAAGATCATTGCCTTGGGCTATTTAGTTGCCAAATCTAACAAACTGATCAAGCCTGGACTTTCATCCTTCTCAACCCATAACTCTCAGCACCATAGCAGCATATCACCATGGCATCGCAGTATAATCATGTCCTTTTTCTCTGGATCGAGGGCTACTTCCCCAAGCGCATTGCCTACTACCTTCTCTCCAAAGGCCTTTGCTCTTCGGTAGAACAGCTTTACGATGGCAAAACGAACGAGGCTAACCTAAAAGTTGTATGCATCACTTTCACAGGCGAGGGCTTTGTGTCGGAAGACCCGGATGAACCGTTGCCAGCTGGAACTAAGGTCCCTGCCCTTCGCCTCGACGATACTCAAAGCGACAAATCGGTCTGGATCAATGAGACCTGGAGCATAATTAATTACCTTGAAGAAGTCTTCCCTGGCAATGAGACCAAAAATTGCCGACAAATGTGGGCTGTAAACCCCGTCGACAGAGCCATCGCCCAAGATGCTCTAGGCTACATCGCCCTCGCCACCGACGAAGGACGAATCTGGCTCGTCAACTGCGCTCCATACATGGCCGGGTTCTGGAACATCCCGGACTCCGAACGCAGTATCGCCATTGGTCGTCGCGCCCGTCGCAACTTCGAAACTCATTTCAAGGCGCTGCAAAATGTGGCTGCTGACAATCTTACTGCGACAGGCTGGCTTACGCCTGCTGCTGACGGAGGACCGGGCATGGCTGACGTGATGATGGCTGCGACGGTGAGACATACAGAGTTGAGTTGGAGTGAGTTCATTTTGGAGGATGAAGAACTTGGGAGATTGAGGGAGTGGTATGAGAAGTTTAAGACTGTCTGGTTTTGGGATGAGTTGGAGGAGACTGGGCGGTTTCCTGAGAATGCGAAACGTGGCAAGGGATCGGTTCAGAAGTAAGGTAGTTCGAGGGATGAAGTCGCCTTATCGCTTAGTAGTTGCTTTTGCAATGTAATTTGATGCAGTTTTTCCATGCTCGTACCAATTGCATGATTGCGTACTCTTCTCAAGCATAACGTTCTATGGGCATCGTAGAATGCACTAAGCGTATCGGCTACGGCATTGATCCATGACATCCGATGCTCCGCGTAAACCTTCAGCTCCGACTTATGACATCAGGTTACTGGGTTCAAGGATCCACTGGGCGTATTGAACGCAAAGATCACACGGCAGTTGAAGGGAGAGGTTATGCATGCATGTCTTTCACTTCAATGTAACGGTCTCTAACTGGTCCAATCCATTCTTTCCGGCTTTCCAGTTCTGTGGCCGTCGCGGCCGTCCTTATTTAAAGACTAACCTGACCTGACCTGCCCTCGTGTTCACCTGAAGCTTGTCTCTCTCTCAGCTCATCTCGACCAAGCCTCGACAGCCTGCCTAGTAACATCATCCGACATCATGGCCAGAACAATACTCACGCACATCCCCCTCGCCTATCGCGCCCTCTTTCTATGGATTGAGCCCCTAGCAGCTTTGGGCGGCTCCTTTCTAATCTGGTTCAACCCCGCAAAGTTCCTCAACACAATGGACCCAAACGCCAAATTCGCTCCCGACAATCGCGTGGTTTACAACCAAGTCGCAGCGACATATACGCTCTTCGCCTACAACGAAGCGATTCTTCTCCGTACTACCAAGGATCTTCACATTTGGAGGACGGTGCTAATTGGCATTTTAATATGTGATGCGCTGCACTTGTATGCGAGCTGGCTGGCTGTTCCCAACGTGTTTTGGAACCCCGCAGTATGGAGATGGGAGGATTGGGTGAATTTTGGGAGTTTATGGGGGCAGGCTGCTGTGAGGATAGCGTTTTTGATGGGCGTTGGATTGAAGGGGAATACTCGTGTCAAGGCCGATTGAGAGTGAAGCATTTTGGAAGACAATGAGGCTCAATGAGGTGGATATTGGGCATTGCAATCTTGGCGATCTGATCCGTCTTGGCGATGCATTCCTTGGTGCACGGCACAGCACAGCACAGTCGGCAATTGATGGATGGATGGATGGATGGGGGGCTAGCAGGCATCAACGCTTACGCCCGCCGTCGGTCGCATTTTTAGCGATGCGACTCACTGTAACTTTATCATCTTGCAACAAATAAACATGGATCTCTTCAATTCATCAGACTTCAATCACCATGTCGAGGCATTGATGCAAACGAATCGCGTTCCAGGCCTCTCAATTGCAATTATCCAAGGTACCCAGGTTAAATCCGCTGGTTTTGGCTTCGCCTCAATTGAAGCTCAGGAACCATGCACGCCAGACACGCTCTTTGACATCGCATCTTCATCCAAGTCGCTCACTGCCGCAGCAGTCGCTTTGCTAGTAGAGGATGATAACTTTCCCCATATTCAATATGATTCCGTCATGTCCAAATTGCTGCCCGACGATTTTGTCATGTCGGATGAACTGCACACCAAAACTGTTACTGTAGATGATCTACTTGGACACCATACTGGCATGCCTGGGTAAGTAAGTAAACCCATGCTGGCTGCCATCTTTACTGATAGCGAAAAAGTCATGACGACTCTTATATGGGAGTGCGCGCTACTGAGTCTGATGATGCGAGGTCAATTACGCGAAATCTGCGAAATCTCGCTGTCGCTGCACCACCGCGAACACGGTACATTTACTGCAACATGATGTACACAGTCTTGACATATCTCATCCAAGTCAAGTCCGGACAGAACTTTGGCGACTTCATCCAAGAGCGAATCTTTGATCCGATTGGCATGACATCGAGCAGTCTACAGCCCGACGGTACTAAAGCTAAAGGACACGCCCAGCGACTCGCGAAAGGGCATATCTGGGATAAGAAGTCCTCTTCATACTGTGAGTTCGAGCCGGTTAATTGCCCAGAAGGCCAAGGCGCTGGCTCGGTTATCTCAAGCGCCAACGATTTCGTCAAATTTCTCAAAGCTTTGATCAATCGTGAAGGTCCCATCAACGAGGCAGTCTACCAAGGCTTGATTCGGCCGCGCTCTGAACGAAGTGCCAACAACCGTCAGAGAAAGTCTGGCATTGACCGCCTATTTTATACTGCGGGCATGGACTTATACTGGCAAAGAGATCATGCCGTCTTCGGGCATAGTGGCGATATCACAGGCTTCGGCAGCCGTTTTGTCTTCCTGCCTGACTTCAAGTTCGGAGCTGTTGTGATGGGTAATTCCTCTGGAACAAATTCAGTCGCAGCGCAACTCTTTCGAAAGATGATTGATACGGTTCTGCTTTCGCAACAAGAAAAGAAGCCATTGCATGCTAGGGTAGGGGAAACCGAGTACGGGAATTTGGCACAAGTGCGCGAGAAGCCGAAGAATGGATCGCAGAAACAACCCAGGGAGAAGGCCGACAAGAGCGGAGGCAAAGTGAAAGGCCAGGGTGGAGGAAAAGCCCCAGCGACTTCTCAAATGGACACTGATAAACAGGAGAATTTGTCCCTTGATGCATATACTGGGAACTATTGGAACCCGGGATACCACGGCATGAAAGTAGAGATCAAGAAGAATGAACTGTTCATCGACGCGACAAACCGTTCACTGGGTTTTACGGCAAGACTCAAGCATAGGCAAGATAAGACGAAATACGATGCCCATGTGCGAGATGCATTCGAGGTGGGCGATGAAGTTCTGAAAACCGATTTTATAATCCAAAATGGCAAGGTGGTGAAAATGGGGATGGATCTAGAGCCACTCGTCAATGACTTGATCTGGTTCCAAAAGGTTGAGAGCGAGCAATAAAGTAGTCTAAGTTTATAGACCTAATTTATCTAAAAGTATTGTATTTTACAATAAATTATGTCACAAATAAATGAAATAAAAACCCTAAAGTAGTATTTCATTGACATTCGGAAAAGTTGAGATTTATCATATAACTTATTCAACTTAAACAAAGCTAATTTCATGACTAAATGTCAATATTCCTAGAGCTTATCGCAATCCCCTTTTCTCCAAATTTCATTCCTGGAACTTTCTTCCAAGATTCCTCGATCTTGATCTTGTATTTTCCCAGTGCCTAAAGCTTCCCCTACAGCACCAACGCGAATTCCTGGTCTTTCGGAACTTTGAACTCAGTGCCATTCAGAACTTGAACGAAGGGCTGCATCTCTCCAGCGGACATGTCAATCTTGAATTGGACTTGAGGGGAGACAAATTCTCATAACACCCATCCTCTCTTCTACTAAGTAGGTAAATACTACCCCGTAGCTTGGCTGTCGCATCGATGAGCTCCCGGTTTGGAAAGTTGGCTCTATCTTGAGTTGGCTGAGAGCGGGGACCGTTACGCAAGTCCAGCAAGGACTATTCAGGCTCAGGATCACTCTGGGGGTTGTAAAGATACTCCCCATGTGAAAATAGAACATCTAATGATGTGTCATTCGGCACACTCTTCCATTTGGTATTATCAAATGGCCGAGTTTTGGTCGTTGACCCTCCATTGGTTTGTTATAGGTTAACGGGGGGAAATGTTCCTGATTTCCAGGGAGTATTTCAACATCTCTCAAAATCGGTATTTAGTTAAATACTATCGCGTTCAAGAAAAGAGACATGGCGCAGTCCTCATCCATAGGGCTGATATACGCAGGCGAAAGGACGTTGATTCATATGATGATAAATATTGGGGCTTCGGGTAATGCAACACAGAATTTATCAGTAAACTTCAACCAATAATTCATTGATATGAAAGGTCTTGAACATAGCCCGGGATTAGAGTATGCACAAATCCTATAAGTAAGACGCCTCTGAGACTGGCGATAAATTTAAATGTTACTCTCATTATTAGGGATGGGTGAGTCTCAGGCTGCTTATAAATTCTTTTTTTTAAGAAGCTGCATATTCGCTAATATCGGATTAAAGAATAAATAGTGGCACATTGAAATCGTAAAGTCATTTATACAAACTCGAGCCAATAGACAACGGTTTGCGTACCTCTGAGCTATACGATTGAGTCATGAAGGAGATCCCTGAGGCGATCCCAACTACATGATATCTTGCCCTGCTCATTACAGTGCGCTGTCGTCATCGCTTACAACTTCTCCAAACTCTAAAGAACTGTTAACTCGAATGGTCGTAACGGCTTCCATTTCCTGTTTTCTTAGCTTCGTGACCCCGCAGTTTGTAACGCCGATCTGGGGGACGTTATAAGCCTAACATGGCCACTCAGCCAGCTTTTTTGGTCCTTGGGGTCTTTAATCGCGCTCTTGTTCTGTCTCCCCGGCAATATGGCTCCCTTAGTTGCAGTGCTTTTGGCTGTATTGTACGCCACGTTTGCGTTGGGCGATTCGTGTCCCGTTATCACGCAACAGCTTAGCGATCCACCTTATGAGAATTACTTTTACTCTGATTGCAATACCGATGCGCAAGTTGTTGTTACAAGTCCTCTGCCAGACAGTAACTTGTCAATTATCGGTCCGCGACTCATAGTTGCGTGGCCTGCGGGGAATAGCGGCATATGCACGTTCTTCCAACCTCAAGATGAGAAGAATGGTACTCTGGCGATTGAGCTGGTCAATTCAACACTGGGATCACCGCTAGATGTGATCAATCTCAAAGATAAACGTTCAGACTACCCTTATGTTGGGGTTGAAGGTGTTCTGTCGTTCAACTCTTCGGCAAACCTCACGGTTGCTATTCTGGGCAGTATCCGCAACATCCGAGATTTCACTGAGGGGCCGAGTATCATCAATCCAGTGATACAAAATGCGACGAATGTCACAAAAGTTAAAAATGGAGGGGTTATGATTTCAAGGCTATGGTTGGATAATGTGACGACGACGAACCTGCTACTGGAGCCCTGGCAGAACAAAGACAGTGGCATGTCCATCTACAACGAAACGGTGAGCTTCGGTGCAGGATTCTACCGATTCTCGGCATCGTTCAATTATCCTCAGCTCAAGCAATTGTCCCCGGAACAAGTTTTAAATAACCAATCACAATCGCTCATCAAGAAAGAGAAATCGGAAGTACGATCTTTGTCTTTCTTCTCGTACACAGACAAGCTTCTCGCTGGCGGATGGCGTTTCTTGACGTATTTTGGCCGCGACACCATGATCGCTGCACTTTTGCTGGAACCTGTCCTCAGCGCTGGGAATAGCTCAGCATTAGAAGCAGTTATTGGTGCTGTCCTGGAACGTATCAACCGCACGGATGGGTCTGTTTGTCACGAAGAAACAATTGGTGACTATGCAACACTGCTAAACTTGCAGAACGGCATTGATTCGACGGCACCCGGTTTCACATACCCCATGATTGACACCGACTACTTCTTACCAGTTCTCATGGATCGCTATTTCAGCGCTACACCGAAACGCGTCAAGTCGTTACTGAGCACAAAAGCTGGTGAAGTTGACGTTGTGAATCGGAATCTGACATGGGGCAATCTGAGTTACATCAACGCACAGAAGATCATGAACATCACCGCAGCTTTTGAGAAAGAACAATCGGTAAAGAACCTCATCCAGCTGAAGAAAGGCGAGCTTGTCGGTCAATGGCGTGACTCAACCTATGGTCTTGCGAATGGTCGGATACCCTTCGACGTGAACTGTGCTCTTGTCCCAGCGGCGCTCTACGCGATCTCGAACTTGGCTAAGGTTGAAGGAGTGTACCTCAATAATTCCGTGACGAAAGACTGGAGTACTGTTGCAGCGAAGAGGGCCAAGATTTGGGAAGACTATACACTGCCGTTGTTCGAGTACAACATTACTGTTGAGGCAGCTACTTCGCGCTTGAAGAATTACGTCAAAGAAAACACGTTCTATAATGGCTCATCGCATACAGATTCAGTGTCCAACTACTCCTCCTCTGGGAAGGTCGTTGACTATGCTCTTGCAATCAACACGACAAAGGACGAGGAGAAGATACGCATTACACATACAGATACGGCATTCCGTCTCTTTCTTCTCAACTCCACCAACGACGCTCAGCTTACGACTTTCCTCAATGCAACTGCCAACGCTATTCTTCGCCCGTTCCCGGCAGGCCTTAGCACACCTTTCGGTATCGTGGTCGCTAACCCAGCATTAGCTGGCAACAAGGTATTCACCGCCAACTTCACAAATGCCGCATACCACGGCACTGTAGTCTGGAGCTGGCAGCTCGCCCTCATGGCCAAAGGTCTTGAGCGTCAGCTCGCAAGATGCTCTTCATCCCAGTCAAGTGAGAACGATGATGTACCTGCATTCTGCAGCAATGACGGGGTGCACACGGCTTTGACGAGCGCATACAATCGTTTATGGGACATCATCGAGGATAATAGCGACAGATTACAGTCTGAGGTTTGGAGTTGGAGCTATAGTTCGAAGAGTGGCTACAAGTTTGCGCCTTTGGGAACGTTGCCGCCTCCACCGGGCCTAAGCTCGGGAACGGAGAGCAATGTTAGGCAGTTGTGGAGTTTGACGTTCTTGGCTGTGAAGAGGAATAAGAACTTTGCTTGATGTATTTAGGGACTTACTGTATTTGAGCTTAGTAATGAAGTTTTGTCAGCGATCATAGTTGACTGGAGCTGGATGAAGAAATCAATCCTATAATATCGCCAGCGAGAGGCATCGCCTATCAAGATGAGATGTTGCATAGTATTAAGCTTGAACAAATAGGAAGCCGGCCATCTATCATCATTGATGATATAAAGGCATCCCCGACGCCCAGTCTTTCCTCCTCTGAAACACCAAAACATTCGACTCGAGGGGTTCACTCGTCTCATCACTAAATCTTGCCCCAGGCCTCGCATATAGTGTAAAGCCATTTCGCTCAAAAACTTCATGTAGCGCCAATAACTTCAGTTGTGTTTCAGCTCCATCAGAATCTAACTGTCGCCAGGGATATCCCTTGAATTTAATCTTGGTACGTTCTGGTGTGACCTCGTGTCGCTGAATATCTGTGATGAAGGTTGCTACGATCTCGTTGGCAAGGTCTGCGGGCGGGTGGTTGAGAATCTTGAGCTTGTCTCCCCCATGCCCATGGAAGGAGGCATTTAGCCATTCGCAAGGGGGAGGGCTGTAATTGACTTTGCGAAAAATAAGAGTATCTAGCTTGTCAGTACATCATTCCTGGAGTAACCTGACTTATTTGCTAACCTTTTGTTGAGACCCTCTTCGTGATCTCGATAGGAGAATAAACCATCCATCCCATATTATACATAGCCTCCAGGATCCGCATCGTCAGTAGCATCGCCTGCTCGTTACCGTCCTTGTCGTAGCCCCAAGGGAACCCTCCTAATTTGTACTCCCGTGATGCTTCTTGAGAATAGACCTTATCTATGCCCCGGTCCCAACTTGTCCTCACGATTTCGTGAACAGCCGCCATTTCGGCCTCTGAGAAGTTGATAAGTCTAATACGATCAACTCCATGTCTTGTAATGGAAGCGAAACGGGTTCGGAGAGTCGATGGTCCTCCATTTGAAACCGCTTGACTGAAAGGTGGCGGTGCAGTGGATGAGGACTCGGTGTAGTCGAAGAAGGCGGATTTGGTCTTTTCGGACGTGTTGTCGATGGTGCGAGCATAACTTCAGTTTTCAGGACATTCAGGAGAAAATGTTTATTTTATATAAATATTTTGATCGAGGCGCATGCCAAATGATTCTCATTATTTTGGGGGCTGCATCACGTCAGCTACAGAAGTCAGGCGTGAACTCCTCCAAGAAGGATCGCGGGGCTGTACAGGGGCTGTGCAACGTAAGCCAATAAAGCTTCCTACACGACACACGGCGCGTCACGTACGGGTGTATGTTTTTAGCGATTAGGCTTTCAATCCCTTGGGTAGACGGTGAATTATGGCCAAGCCTTATCAGAATATGCTGACAACCCACAAACAACGTCATTCTGTGATAACAACCAACCCTGGTGATCACCCTCGCCCTTGGACGCGGGGTACATGATTCACGTTGTTAATCCTGCCACCAAACATATTGTGAATATTTGCACGATAGCATCCAGTCCTTTGTAAAGGGTATATTGCAACTCGAGGATTGACTACTGAAACTGGAGAAATTACCCTCCAGGCCCAGTGCCTCTCTCTGTAAGGCGCATACAGTACCTTCGTCTCACCACCGCAACAACTCATAAAATTCAATGTCGCCAGTAAGTAGGTCAACGCTAGCCCAAGCTACTGCACTCGGTTGACCAATAATGATACTTAGCAAGCCATCAGATCTTTATTTACAGCCTAGTCAATCGGGCAGCTAGATATAGGCTGTACCTATGGGCGCTACTGAATTTCATAAGTTGCTGCGATACTAGAGTCAGATTCGCGTGCAGGCGTAGGATGCTGCATATACCGTATGGGGGATGCCGATGCCCAGCTTGCAAATGCTTCATTTGCCACTAATGCAAGACGATCCTTCCGGTAATTGAGAGTTCAGCTTTCCAGGAGTAAAGAATGACAAACTTTGGTCTCGAACGCATCTTGCAGTCGTGAGGCATCAAGATGGCGCAAGAGGCGGCCGCATGCTATTGAGCGTTCGGCACTTATGAACATTGTGATTGGTCTTCATTAAGTCGAGACATCTTCTCCCATCCGTTGAGCACATGATTGGCTAATGAATTCGGTAGTTTCCTCTTGTCTCGCGGCCCCATCAGAGAGAGTGCCATGCAACAGAGAGCGAGCACAGGTTACAACACCTTTTGCAGGTGTATTGGCCAATCGGGTGAATTATGTGGGTTGTGAAAAAGAGCCATCAGAGACAACACAAATCCATCAACCACGCCATCCTCGGCCTTGTTACCCATCCTATAACAACCACCATCTTTCCCAGCCCGAGATAATAGAGAATTGTAGCAGATATCCCCAAAGAGGTCCGGATAAAGCATGTTGATAAATGATATGCACAAAGTGAGAGCAAGCAGTCAGGAACATCATCAAGTTACATAATCACTACCAGTTTCTATTTTTCACTCTTGTGTTACTGTGGCTTGAAGATCGCAATCTTAGAGCCCCACGAGGCGGTTGTACTGAAGCTAGATAGGCAACACCCTCATAACCTATGCTTGCATATGCTAAGGCACTGAGAGCTTTTGGCTTGGTGGGTGGGGCCTGTGCTTGAGACGAAGGAAAACTTCGCTGTTACTCTCATACAAATTTAGACCAAGAACCGATCAATGTTTCTTAGACTCCCAAGCCTGGATGTATGCCAACTAATGACCGGTCCACCTTTTTTTTACGACAAACATTAACAGACCTTGACAGCAGCAGTAGCTGAAGTGGGGAATCTGAGAATTGTTGGTAAGAGAGGCTGAATAAGTACGTACGTATCGGATCATGCTCTGGAATGTCTCATATCGACCTCAGCCAGTGGTTGAAAATAGAAAATGTGGCTGCAAACTACTGAATTTCCAAACCACTGCGCCATGCACATTTCATCAACCCATGTTCCGAACAGACTTACTTGCATTACTACTGCGACACTCAGGGCAGATTGTTTCCCGGTATATATGGCTGGGCTTTTTGGACAATCATAGGACTGGGTTCTCTCGTCTTTCACTGTTATTTATCATGCGTTTGTGAACATACATATGCTCATTCGATTATCCAACATCGGATTATCTCGTTTTGTTCGAGAACTGCCGTTCTCTTTGTCCACGCCACCCTCATTTGTTTTCGTTAGCAAAGCTTCCTATGGACGATAAGCGACCTCAATCCCCTACTGGGCCTCCGCCAGCGACTGCGCCCAAGGTTATTTACGCAAAAGGGCTCAGTGAAGTATCCTCTGGCGGGCAACACCCAAATGCCGACATTGTGTTTGTTCACGGGCTCAATGGACATCCAGAGAAGACATGGACATCCAAGACCACGAGCATACCACCAGAGCAACCGTCTCTGGGCTCTAAGCTGAAGTTCAAGTTAAAAGCCTCCAGGAAGAAACCCGAACAGCCTGGTACTTCACGTTTCGAGACAAGAACATGCTTCTGGCCACGAGACCTACTGGCCAGGGATTTCCCGAATGCACGCATCTACACGTTCGGCTACGACTCGGCAATTACTAATTTTTTTGCAAATTCCACAAACAAGAGCAGCGTTATGGATCACGGACGTGATCTCTTGAGCCGATTAGAGTCTGTCCGTAGAAAATGTCGAGGCCGGCCCTTGATCTTTATCGCACACTCGCTTGGAGGACTTGTTGTAAAATCAGTGCGTCATTACATACCTTTAAGGACTAAGATCTTTGGAAACATTTACTAATACATTAATGTATCGAACAGATGTTACATTTTGCCGCAAGCGAACAGCCTGAAAATCGAGAACTGAAAGACATTCAGTTTTCTACGGCTGCTGTCTTGTTCTTTGGTACGCCGCATCGAGGAAGTGACTGGGTCAGTCCAGCAAAAGCCGCAAGAAAGTTTGCAAGTTTCGTAGGCTTTTCGACTGCCAAGCAGAACCTTGATCTACTTTCCAAAGATAGTCCACTTTTGCAGATGCTTCACGACGACTTTATGAAACGACTAGATCAAGACTGCCTCAAAGTGACTTCATATCAAGAGAAGATGGCATGTGCCGGATTCAGTGGGCTGGATAACTTGGTAAGTCAACCCTGGTTGTGAGTTAAGTCAGTATCGACCTTCTCTAACAATTTCAATGCTAAATTGTGGATGGATATTCTTCATCGATTGACCATAGAAAAGCGAGGCGACACCCCATTTCAGCGAATCACATTGACATGTGCAAATTTGACTGGGAAGGAGAGTCCAACGTCACGTATATTCAACTTGTCAAAAGCGCTATTTCCAACTATCTAGACTTTGGGGACGATATGTTGAAAATCAGAGGGGGGGTCATAGAACGTACGTGTACTTAGTAAATTTATTTTCCTTTATCTAATCTAAACAGACCTCTCTACCTTACAAACGTTTCAGACAGCGTTGGTCACCAGGCAGGGCCAGCTCGAGAATCCATATAATGAAACTCTCTCATGGTTGCTCAATGACAGACTTGACAGTCCCCAAGGCCCTGATCTCAAGAAATGGCTTGCTGATGGCAGCGGAATTTACTGGATACGCGGGATTCCAGGATCGGGAAAGTCTACTGCGATGAAGGCTCTTGCAGAATCTCCTCTGGTAGAAGCCAAACTCAACAATTGGACGCGAGGACACATATTCCTAACCGACAGAATCGGTCAATTGAATCGATCCTGGAAAGCAGTCCTCGGAGCTATGCTTCACCAAGTACTGAACCAACTTTCCGGTCATAAGAAGCAGATGCTACTAGACGATATCGAACGATACATGTCATCGAAACATCTCAACGCGGCAGCAGAAGATCGAAAAGACGATACCAAATACAAATTCGACTGGACGTTGAGAACACTGCAGGAGATACTCCTCCTGTGTAAGAACCAGACGGTCGAGTTCTCAGCCTGCTTCTTCATTGATGGGCTTGATGAACATGATAAAGAAGAGATTCCGCACTCTCGATCCATTGTGGACTTTCTGAAAAAAGTTAGTGGAAATCAATGACGGAGGCTGCGGAGTGTTCAAGATATGTGCTGCCAGTCGACCCGACAACGAGTTCAATGTCCATCTTCGTGAATATCCTGGTTTCGAGATGCAGAACTGGACACGAAATGACATTGAAAAATATGTCTTTGGCATAGTAATTCCTATGGCGAAGACTCTCCAAATCCAGGGAAACGATCTCAACCAATTGGAGACCGTCTGTGATACCATCGTTCACAAATCCCGAGGTCTATTCATATGGGTCAAATTGGTTGTCGACCAGGTATGCCAGAGCCTAACAAGAGGCTTTGCCATCTCAAGAATCTCTCGAGAATTAAATAAGCTGAAATGCTAAGAGCTTCCTGAGTTCTATCTTCATATTTTGAAAAAGCGGCCAAGCGAATCCCGGAGGCTTACTCACGCCGTTCTTGAGACTGTTCTTCGGGCCCACAAGCCTGTCACTGTCCTAGATATCGACATTCTCTTGAACCTTCTCGAGACACATTCAGGGCTTGACAACCCAGTCGCCTTGTCAGAGAAAGATCTACTCCAACTTTGCAAAGAAGGAGAGCGTATAGAAAGAAGAATCAAGGATTTGACTGGTGGGTTACTGCAAGTCGTGGGACCCGGGATTGACATAGGACAACAATCGATGCTACAACACAGCCAGGCAGGAAAGTCTGACGATGGGGTCCATGCACCAACTTGGACAGTCCAATTTCTTCATCAAACTGTGAAAGAATTTCTTATAAACCCCCCCAAAAAGAAAGAGGTCGACGCCGTTTTACGAGATTGGCCTGATGCATCTCGAGACTATTCAGATCTGGACAACGGCCACATGTTTCATCTTCACCTCGCAGAGGCATTCCTGAAGGTATCTCGTGTAGGCCGGAGGGACTCTTCCTGGAACCTGGATCCAATGGAAACTATCGTCAATCATGCACCTGGTGCTGAGAGCCTCACGAAGCATTCATTGGTTGATAAACTCGCTCGACTTGATTCATTGTGCTCAAAAGAGTCTGATCATAAAGAGAGCTGGGTTTTTGATTATACAGCGTGCCAGGACGAAACTTGGGCTCCAAATTTCCTTGCCTTTGCCGTTTGGTCTGACATGCGACTGTTTGTTGCGGAGTATCTGCGACTTCACCCAAGCAGCATTAATAAGCGCGGCCATCCTCTCTTACATTACGCTGGCTGGTGTCCAGGATGCTTTCCCAACAGCCAAATGGCAAAAATCCTTCTCGATGCAGGGGTGGAACCCAACGTTCAGTTCCATGAAAAAAAACCAAAGCGATCAAAGACAGTTCTCGAAAGTCTCGACTACAGAAGCTTACGCCACGAAACAAAAGCATTCTGTGAATTCATCTCACTTCTCATTGGAAGAGGGGCTAAGCTATCGTCGTATACAATCAAGCAGTGGAATGTTGCATTGCATGCCGTAGCTGGCCTGGATGTCTTTCACAGTGATTCTTTCAACATACTTCATGTAAAACCACGTCGTCTTAAGGACGTCGCAGTGGAGAACCCATCTTTAATCAGAGTCAGGGATGTTCAGTTATTGCTAGATCATGGTGCTAGGTTCTCGCCTGAAATAGCGTTGGCAATCTGTGAAAACCGCCTGCCATCGCCGTACCGTGGCATCTTGACCGACGCAAGATTGCGGCAGAGGAGGTATTTCGAAAGGGCTGCATGGAAGGTAGTCATTCAGTATTACCCCGATTTGAAACGCGATCGCTGGATAGCCTTCAGGGACTTCATCATGAGGCGGCTGCATATGAGGTAGGTGGAGATGTAGAGTAATGAAGAAATATCCTGTCTATCGTGAGGGGATAAAGT